>NADL03000259.1:0-43632 GCA_002205965.3 Kappaphycus alvarezii
TTTCTTTGCAAAGGTAATCTTCTTTCATGCTCCGAATTCTGTCCTTTGATTCGATATCATCGCAAAAAGAAACACATTCGGGTTTCAAACTTATCCTAGAATCCCAGTCGTCATCTGTTTCAAACCCGGAATCATAATCGTCCCATGCCATGTTCATTAACCCCCGAGGGTACCCTTTTCCACTTCGAAAGTGTTAGTTGGTTCCGAATCTTCGCTGTCATAGCTAGAAGTGAAATCTTCACTGTCCGTTTCTTTTAAATCTTCAGGATGCGTGCTTTTGTCGAAATCCAGGGGCATCTTCACGGTTCTGCCGTCAATATTAACTGAAACCATTTGGTTGCCCAAGTCAATGCATGTCCCTAGTCTTTCCATGTGGGGCAGCCAATGATTGCATCGAAAGGGAGATCCGGCATGACAAGAAAGTCTACATCAACTTTAGAGTCCCCAAAGAACACGGAAACCTTGTCAACAGTGCCCATGCATTTTGAGACGGTTCCATCCGCTACAGTTATTTTTCGAGTCGTTGGAGTAATTTCGAGACCTAGATCTGTCACCAAAGTTTCTGAAATGAGGTTTGGAACAGCACCCGAATCGAAGAGAGCTTGGGTTTTCATACCCAATACTTTGACTGGTACCAGCTTAAGACGTCTTGGTGCTGTCGAGGCCGATTGAAGAAACAGTTTCTTACCCTTAGCGGACTTATTAGACCTGATAATTTTTTTGAGTTCTTTTCTCGCATCCTCTGCGTCGCCCCTCAAAAGTTGACCAAACGTTATCCCAGTTGGGGCCGATGCAAGCTCAGCCACCAAATTGTACCTCTTCACATACTCTAGTACGTCCTTAGAGATACTCTTAACTTTCTTACTCTTTTTCGTCTTCTTGGCCGGAGTGACTCCCACTCCTGGAACAACTTGATCAGACCTCTTGGTTCGAGGAGGTACAGGTGCTGGGATATGCTCCAGCATTCCATACTCTAGCCTAGGTTTCTTCGATAAAATGTTCCCTTCCCCATCCCTTTTTGTCACATTGACTTGACTAATCTCTTCAGCGATGGATACGTTACCGGCATCCGTCAACCTTTGATCCCTTCTATTTTGTAAGATTTTCACCTCTGGTCCTGACTCACTCCTTGCTTCCGATAAATTTGCTCTTCTGTTGTCTTTAGACCAGCAGTTACTTTCATGATGCCCATATCGACCGCACTTTGCACAACGAGTGTTTCTATGTGGATTATCAGGACACCTGTTTGCAAAGTGTCCAGGCTTGTGACAGTAAGAACAGACTTCTGCGGCCTTAGGGGCCCCAGACTGGTTCTTCTTAATGGTAAGAGTAAGGCTTTCCAACTGCGAGGTTATCATGTCAAGTCGATTATCGAATCGGGTTTCCAACCTTTCTTCCAAGTTTTTGACATCGCTCCTGACAGATTCTAATGCCGCTGCACTAGTAGCCGGCCTTTGATAATTCTTTTCAGGATGTACGATAGACATCGATGTGCGGGTTTCCCTCGGTACCTCACTCAGTGACTGAAACGTCTCCGAATTTTTGACAAATTCTACTATGGTACCCTTCAGTTCATCAAAAGTGTGAGGGCCCTTGATGAGGAGGAAATCGGAGAGCCGCTTATCCCCCATAGCCGCCTTACGCAGCATTCCGTACTTGGCTTGGGCGTTGAACCCAGCCTTTTCATAAAGATCACACAAGTACACCAATGAGCTTAACAAATCGTCGAAGTTGAGCCGGGCCTCTATGGCGGTACGAATCATCTCATCTGGTTCTACCTCCTTAGCATACTCTTTCACAAGCCACTCACATACCTCACCGAAGTTACGCCCATTCCCGTTAAGAGACCACCCGTCGATAAACTTGGACTTATATTTGTGCTTTGCGTCACCATGAAGATAGGCGAAGATACTTGCGGCCTTCTCTTCATCGCCCTTCTCTCGCATCACAACGTTGACATATGTGTAAAGAAACTCCTCAACGTCTTCAGTCTTGCCCCTGTGAACGTTATACGAGCAGCATTGAGATCCATGATTACCGAAAGAAATCCCCCGAAGTGTTCCTTACTACTGCTCAACTCGAATACCTCGGGTGCAACCCCCTCCACAAGAGTACCAAATGATAGGGGTAAATCGGCGGGGGAGGAGATCCTCAGAACCAATTACCCTGAGAAGGAGGTGTTGCGAGCGACAAAAGTGCTGCCGTGGTATTGTTGAACGAACAAAAGGGAGTGTATATAGAAGAGAGTTGAGAAGCTACAAGCAAGTATAAAAGGGGCAGGGTCTACCACCGACGCTCTGCGACAGCGTAAGAAAAAGTTTTCTTGGGTCTGAAGTTGACTCTCAACTTCCTACTACTCGGGACTTGGCTTGAAGTTGTCTGCCAACTTGCTTGACCTCTCCATGAGGAAGCAGTTTACTCAGCTTATATAGACTTTTGGCTACCCCTAAAGTCCGAACAAAACTACAGAAGATACAAGAAATGCATAAAAATACTTTGTGTGGACAATATACTCTAAGCAAAAGATACTTAAGAAACTAACAATTAATTTGGTCCTCTTATTTCCCATTCTCTAAATCAGATCCAAACAACTCCTCTAAAATATCCATGCTGTCCAAGCAGTCCCCACAAATATCTGCGAATGGCTCACAACTCTCTATTTCCCCCTGGGAGATATCTAGACTACTAAAGATATCTCCATCCGGTTCCATCGTGGGCACAACTTGATCCATACTCTCTATTCCAGGCCCCACCGGTCCAACACTTTCCATGCCCCCTGTTGCCTCATCTCCTCCTCCTCCTCCTCTCCTCCTCCTCACCTCCTCCTTCCTCTTCCTCCTCCTCATCCTCCTCATCCTCATCTCTCTCCTCCTCATCTTCCTGAGCCTCGTACACTAGCTCAGGGGCTAACCATTCCTCGAAGGACTCCCCGCTCTCCTCCTCGACCTTCTCAGCCTCTCCCGGACTTACCTCCCTCGCTTCTTCTTCTATGAAGAGGCGGCGCACGAACTCGATGATTTGCTTCTTTGTTTGCCGCCGGATGTAGTCGTCGGCATCGGTTGGCCCGTAGGCGGCGAGACGAAGGCCATTGATGGAACGGGAAGGGCGGTTTTTGGAAATAGGGACAGAGGGGCGAAGGTTGCTCATTGTGATAGAAGTTGGGGAACAGGAGGCAATGTGGGGTGCTTTGGGTGTGTGGGGGGAGAGGGGTGATGAGTAAAATGATCGGGGGCATTTGGAACTTAGAATAAAGGGGTTTAAATAGGCTCCCGGGGCAGGTTCTATAGATTAGGAATAGGTAAAATAAATCTGCAAGGGATTTTGCAATAGTGCATTTGCGCCCTTCTTCTCAAAAAAAGGCGAATTTGGAGGAGGAGGTAAGCTAAAAGGGAAAAGGGACTTGATTCGGGGTCGATTCAGAGGGTTAAATACAGTATAAAAATATCTAGATAAAATGGAAGTAAATTTGGAAATGACGGTTGGAGAAGTTAGGGGCGGGATCGTTGTAGGTTGCTGGATTACACGAGGGGAGGACCATTTCCTGTCTTACGTGAAGGGAGGACCATTTCCTGTATTACGTGAAGGGAGGACCATTCCTGTATTAAATGAGGGGAGGACCATTTTTTGTATTACACCCCCCTTTCCCTTTCCATCCCTAAGTCTATATGTCCAAGGTCTACATAGTACTGGGCTCAGGCCAAGCCAGTTATCCTCTTCCTAATCTGGAGTTCCTCCCCAGAAGTCCGATCCGTGTCCAGCTCCGTCCTCCACCATGTTTTTTCGCCAGTGTAAATCATAGCGTTCATCAGTCCCCCGATGCTCGGCACTCCTCGACCATTGCAGAAGGGACGTCTGCCCCACCTCCGCCAGTTTCGAGCATTCCTAGCGCAGTCTCAAGCCCGGTCACCCGCACCATGTGCATCTCGCTCATTACGCTGGCCCCATCGGCCGACTCCAGGCCTCAACCATGAACTGTATTTCAGCCTCAGCAAATAGCTCAACTGAAACATGTAATTCATACCCGAGCAGTCTAATAAAACTCGACTCCAGCTCACACAGACCTCGACACTCCACTCCAAACATCCTTGCCATTCCTACCATGCTAAGCGGCACATCATCGACCATTTTCACAGCTGTAACATACGCTGCAGCCAGCACCCTCCCGACAATTCTCCTCGGTCAACATTAAGGCGGGGCACTTGGCATACAACATATCCGCGTAAATTAGCATCAACAAACAGGGCTGCGTTGGGCGGACCTTCGTCCCCATAGGCATGACTGTGCGCCACGATGTTGTTCAGGAAGGCCTCAACGTCGACACGGGCCCATCAAACACCGTAGGAATGGCGTCGGAAGCCGCTAGGAAAACAGAGGAGAAAAACTCTACATCGGTGTCACGAAGACGCGGGAAAGGCACGTCGCGGGCTAGCTTGCGCAGATCATATGCTGCCGCCGAGGCACGGGCTGTGGACAGGAACCTGCTCGCCTTCTGAGTGCGGCTCTTAACGACGGCCGAAATGACTGCAAGGAGTGGTTGCAGGTTATCCACAAGCCTGGTTCCATCCTGCTCTGCGAAGAGCTGAGCAGAAGTGGGTGGGTTGCCGGTGATTCGGCTGCTGTAAACAGAAGGGAAGGGGGAAGATTCGGCATAATGGGTTGCAGAAGGCATTTCTGCGAGGTGATAGACAGGTGAAATGGAAAGTGAGGAAAGAATGTCGGGGATGAGAAAAAGTGGTGCGGTTGAAGGCGAGTAAAAGCAACTGGCGGGATCACGTAGCCACTCGAAACGTTTCCGTGGCCTTAAGTACATGTTTTGCGAGCAAGGGTTAGGCGAGGAGGCATTCGCTGAGATTGAGGAGTATGGCGGCGAATGCAAAAAATGAAACGAAGACGGGTCAGCAATGTGAGAAACTGACAACGAAAGGATGAAAGCGTTTAACGCTTTTCCTGCTCGAGCGCGAAGCCATCACCAATGTTGCGGTGCCGATGGGAAGTAACTAATGACAGATTGAATGAGCTACGTAAGGGCCATTTTCTAAAGGTGTTCTCTGAAGGCGGTACTGGAGCGGATTCTGGGAGCGGCAGGCCGGTGGCAGGGAAGTCGCAAGCATTAACATTGATGCGAAATAGTGGAGACTGGGCCCTACAAAAAACGCCGCGGAGTTGAAGCAATTGTAATTGTAAATTGTAAAGACATCGGAAGGCACGACTTGGGCACAAACTACAATTGACCAAACGCCTGTCATAAAGCGGCTTGCAGTCTTCAACCAAATGCCCACATCACTGCATGGTGGCAACGTCGTAACTGCTTTTAATTCAAAACGAATCCTGCACATAGAACTGCTGATTTTGCTGTCAGTAATCCATACCATGACTCGAAGCTGACGCCGGTCCTGAATCCATTCCTGCATTGGAAATGAAGCAGAGTCGACTTTCCTGTCAGGAATCCGCGCTCCTACCCGCCATCTCAGGCATTAACGCTCTCCCCTTCTCTACGTCTCCCGACTGCATTATTCAAAGCAATGTCGATCGGTCGCACCTGAAGAGAGAGAATGATAGGGGAAGCAGGGAAAGAGTGTAGGTGGAGAAAGGAAACAGAAAGGAGATAGAACGGCAAGGGTGAGGTTGGTGTTGAAATCAAAGACAAGTCCGTGCCTCTTCTTTACTTGGGTGAGCTATTAGACTACAACTATATACTGTTTGCCGGTACTCACTTCGGCTTTGTGAGAGCAAAATGAAAGTAGCAAAATCTACATTTGCAGTACTATCTTTGTTGATACTATAGCCTACCCAAGCCAAGATGCCTCAGAATCCCTCATTTGCATGCGCGGGAAACTCATAATTGCCAATATTCAAAACTTGTGAAACATTACCTTCATGCAAGCCATGCACGTTCTGTTACGTAAACATATAATAAACAGTCAACCCGTGAATTATGCCTTACGTACCCCGCCTATGCAACTGTAATCTCTCGCTCTGTATCAGAACCCAAAGGCAGGAACTCAATATTCATAAGAGTAGAAAACAACTTTTGGCGGGCTCGTGTCACTTTGCTACGTAACAGTACGTAAATCTCATGCAGGCCGTTCAACGTGAATTAAGGCTTACGTGCCATACGTGCAATACTGTAGAAGCAACGTGGCTGCATCAACATACTTTGGCTGCATACTTGTGCAGGAGTGATTTGTACGCAGCCAGTATAATGAGTATAGTGTATGCCGTATGCAGCCAGTCCAGGCAACTATAGGATAAATATATTGAAACCACTGTTTACTTGTACACGTACGGCACCTATGAAAATGTTCACGGACGACAGAGAGAAGACAGGAAACGTTTGCTACATAGGAGACAGTACACGTATGCCACCCTGTGTACAGTATTTGAGCCTAGAAGAGAGACAAACCATCAACCAACCATAATATGCCAAGTGTCAGAATGCTCCACAATGATCAGCCCAGCTATCGCCACTTGTAGAGATATGAGGGGTATGGAGGCGTATCTAGCAGCCAATCAGAGGGCAGAATACCAAGTGGTTTCAAAAACGGCAAAATGCGCCGTGATTTTGAGTTGGCCGAAAATGGGCTTTCGTCCCAGGCACCTTTCGGTTTGGCCCATTTTACACGTGTCATAGGTGTGCACACCGAAGAAGGGTGCAACTCGCATTTTCATGCTACAGGTGTACACGTTTGAGGTGGCAACTAAAAACCATGGGATCGCAGGCTTTCTATCACTTTTTCAACACTCCCCCTCGATCACATTGATTTTTTTTGGACTAATTTATGCTCCTCTTTCCTACCCATTACAAATATTCTAACAATTTTTGTCATCTGAACCTGCCCTAGTGGTTTCGTCAAGGCGTCAGCAACATTTTCACTTGTTGGCACGTACACCAAATCCACCTCTTTACGCACAACTGCATCTCTTACAAAGTGGTATGCAATATCAATGAGCTTGTTGCGTCTGTTGGTGCTTTCGTTGCGAGCGAGCTCCATAGCCCCCTGGTTATCGCTGTATATTGTAGTAGCATGATCAATTCCAAGTGCTTTCACACCAGTGATGTCCAAGTTTCAAGATATCCCGAACGACACGTCTCAGCCATATTGCCTCTTTACTTGCTGCAGTTAACGAAATGTATTCGGCCTCACATGACGAAGCTGCGACAACCGTTTGCTTTCGCGAGCACTAACTTACCCACTTCCAGCCATACGAAACACGAAACCACTCGTCGAATTCAGATGCACTCGAGCCACTGATCTACACGCCGTCTACAACATTGTTCCGTACCATGGATGCAATGCCCTTCTTGCTTACATGAGCCATTCTCTCGTACCATGTTGAGAGTGTGGTGACTTTCGCAGAGTACAAGGTATCATTTGGTACCTTCTGGACTGTTTCGATGGCATAAAGAAGGCTATCGCACAGCATTTTTTCCAGTTGCCACAAGTTTCCCATTCTTTGTCATCTGCATAGATTTGTTCTCAAATACAGTTTTGATCCCTTCTATGTCCGCTTTGCCTACAGAAATGAGAGAGTATTCGAAAGTACGAACGTGGACAACATCTCGCAGAATGCACTGCTTTCGACAACCATCCACTAGTAGGGTCAGCTCCACGTCACCTCGCCCAGCAATCCTAGCCCCGGCTTTAGTTCCCATTTCGACTGAAGCTGTAGAGAATTCGGTATAACTCGTGAAACGCTCCTTTCGTATGTCATATGGGAAGTACATGCGAATCCGCGTACCAGGAGGAAGTTCCGGCCAAATTCCGGCCTGTTTAATTCGTGACATTAGGCAAACGATTTCACTCTCATCTATGCTGTCCTCACTATCAGCTGGAGGATGAGAATAAGTCGAAGCAAATACATTTGCACCTACGAACGCCTTCTGATTTTCTCGGGCGATTCTTTTCGTTTCGTTACTATTAGATGCTCTGCCGCTACGAGACCCAGGTGTACGATAGCCCTCGGGGCTTCCGGGCGCTTACCCTTTACATCTTTGCATTCTCTCCTCATCCCTCACCATCCCCTGTTTCTTCTATCAGGTTATGGGCCCAGCCCACGCTACCGCTCTTTCCGCTTGATCCGTCCCTCAACTGTTGACGTTGACGTTGAGGTAATTGCTTTCTCTGTGTGTTGGTTCTGTTGCTGTTGTCAATTGTTGCTTCTTGGTTATTGTTGTTGGGTTCTTGTCGTTGTTGGGACCATTTGGTGATTGTGAAGCACTCTGTGTGTGGATCCTGAGTGTTTTGTGGTTATCATTGTGTGTTGGTGGAATCTTTGGTTGTGAGAAAAACTTCTAAGGCTTTCAAGCACTCTGTGTGTGAATCCTGAGTGTTTTTGTGGTTATTTTGTGTGTTAGACTAGAGCATTCATTGCTTGTGCTCTACTGCTGTTGAGACCTATTTTGTGTTGTCAAGCACTCTGTGTGAGGATGCTGAGTCCTTTGTGGTGTCATTGCTCTGGTCATCGTTTGTTGGATTGGTTTCTGTCTCTTTTGTGGTGGTCGTGGTCATTCGACAGTTCATCAGCTCGAGTTTATTGTTTGGAAGTATTGGCCTTGTTGTTTGAGGAGGAATCTAGGCCTGGTTGTTGATACCCCTTGCACTCTTGGAAATCCTTCACGGCAACGGAAAAGAAAAAGACAGAGTGCGCGGGGGTCTGCCCAAGGTTGTCCGAATCTCTTGCCGAATCGTCCTGGCAATCGGTTTGTGACCTCTTCCCGGCTGTACTTTTTTGAGAACAGTGCCTTTGTGTAACGCGAGTTGGACGGTCCGTACCATACAAAACCCACGCGGTGATAACGCGAGTTATCAGAAGTCGTAAGACTGAACCCAGTTCCCGGTGGTAATCACGGTGTACTAGCCGAGTCGGTCCGTTGCAGTGGCCCTTTTGCGCGCGCCGGGACAGAGACGCTCCCCGCTTGAACGATCGATACGTACGCGAAACACCATCGCCCGTGGTCGGAGAGGGAACGACTGTCTTCTAATTCCTTAATCTGGTAGCATATCGGGTAGTAGTGTTCTGCACTTGTATTTTGGTACCTGCTGGCTATACTTCTGTTGAGGTATAGATACGTGGTGTGCACGGAAGGACGAAGCTCATCACCGACCTGAGTGCTTTCACTGATGGATAAGGAGAAGGGAGAGAGCGCAAGCGGACGAGGGAGAGAGCACGAGGAGGGAGAGATAGCGAGTGGAGAGAGGTAGAGAGCAAGAGGGAGAGTGAGCGGCCGAGGAGAATAGTTGAGAGAAGAGAAAGTGGTACGAGACTTTAGTTCGACCAAGGGTGGGCTGAGACCATGGCTTATATAGACTTCAGGGCGAGTCGGTTGATGCTTCGGCACGACCTGTGGATGTTTCCAGAAGCCATGTAGACGACGGTGAAAGAATAACCCTAAACCTATCTGAGCTGATTTAAAAAGATCAGCTCAAGCTCACAGCACAATACAATGCATACACGTAACGGTCAAGATCTAGTTTAGACAGTAAAGTACAATAAAGTACAGTAGCTGTCCCCGATACATTGTCAGTAGACTGTAATTGTACTAACACGGAACTTCGGACGGCAGGAGCTTGGCGGAGGATTGGTCGAAGGTAAGCGGCGAAGCACGGATCTTCCGGAGGAAGGTCGATCCGCGACGAAATATGGAGAGTGAGATGACCACTGGTAACAGAAATTTGTGTAGAGCACGTTACTTTGTGACTTTCATGGACGATCACTCCTCCTGGGTTTCCGTGTACATGCTGCAGCGAAAATCAGATTTCTTTGATATATATAAACTGTTCCAAGCTCGTAGCAAAGCCCTGCTGGGCGCCGCATTGGTATCTTTGTTGTTGATTTGGCAAGACGATCACATGACCCCACATCGGTGCCAAACCTCATAAGAGGCATGAGGCATGTTCCACGTGTACACATGCACACGTGTCGAATGAAGGGTGGCGCTAAGGCATTCCCGGAAGAATCCAAAGTTCCCAGGGACGAAAGTACGATTTTGAGAGATCAGCGATTTAGAGGGCAAAATGTTGTTTATGGGTGATTTTACGTAGGGTAGGGTACTATAAGTGGATGATGAGTATACTGTATGAGAGATATGCTGAGGAAAGCTATGTACACGTGTACGTGGTGGCAGTTGTGTATGTGATGTACACGTGGTACAGCTAAGAGAAGAAACCTTTTTGTGCAGTGTTGTACACGTACTGTACTAGTGCCAAATGAGGAACTGTACTTCGCACTGTACATCGTAATATACCAAGTACTGTACTCCTTACTATACCTGAGTTTGTACAGTAGGAATCAATTATGGCAATACTGTCATGACTGCTAGAAAGAGGTATTTGATTTTATATTATGTATGAGGATTCTAGTTATGATTAAGGGTTTTATCCAGCTGCATCCAAAAATCAGTTATGTGATTCCATCATACGTATGTGGTTTCTAGTTATGATATTGGTTTGTACAACTGCATCCAAAATCAGTTATGAGATTCCATCATACGTATGTGGTTTCTAGTTATGATATTGGTTTGTACAACTGCATCCAAAAATCAGTTATGTGATTCCATCATACGTATGTGGTTTCTAGTTATGATATTGGTTTGTACAACTGCATCCAAAAATCAGTTATGTGATTCCATCATACGTATGTGGTTTCTAGTTATGATATTGGTTTGTACAACTGCATCCAAAATCAGTTATGTGATTCCATCATATGTATGAGGTTCGTAATTATGATGAAGATTGGACCGACTGCATCCCAAATCAGTTATGTGATTCTATTTTACGTATGACGGATTGAGTCCGTTATTTTGGCACAAGGGAATTCGTTTCGGTAAGTCTGCAAAATAAGGTACTGTATTGATGTGTGTATTGGGCCAACCTATTTACACAAATTTGTCAACTTTGGAAGCAGTTCCAAATTTGCCCCTAATGACTGTTATCACCGGGCCAAGATCTTGAAATCCGCTCAAATGGCTCAGTTTGTGGGATTCTGTTAGTGGACGCAGTGAGTTAGAAAGTAGTTGTAGGTTGTACTTAAGGCCAGGATTTTAGAGTTCCGAGTAAATTCTGGGTAGCCAAGCCCGCAACTTCATCCGTCCAGCAAAGTCCTTCACCCTCTCCGATTCCCATTAGGTTATGGGCCCAGTTCAACGCCGTCTCTTTCTCTGAACCCCGTAAGTCGCCGTGTGTTGCTGCATTGTTTTCTTGTCTATCTCAGTCTCTTGATTATGTCTACTCGTTCCGGTAAGCTATTTGAATAATTCCATTTCTTTGCACATCGAAGTGATTCTCTTTGCACCTTTTGGTTGGTCTAAAGACTCATAATCCCAAAAGCTGTTACTGACGATCACTTCCACTTTTGTGCCTGCTTTTGCGGGGTTGTGCTAGACTCGGAATTAGCCCTGGTGCCCCGAGTGCCCAGGGCTGCGACAGTTAGGACTTTGCCATCTGTGGGGAGGACAGTTGTGGAATCGATCGAAGTACTCGAACCAGAAGGACCGCCGCCGAAGACGCTCGCGCTTCCCTCGTCTAGGGAAAGGTATAGGATCCCTCGTAAGTCAGTACCTCTGGATAAGCCAATAAAGAAAGTTCAACGCCTCTCGGCAAAGAAAGCTAAAGCCCTCGCCGATCGAGTTGCCAAGAAGGAACTAAAGGCTAAACGAAGAGTTCCGCCGAGGAACAAGAGGTACTGCAAGCTCTGTGATATTAGCTGCAATAGCGCACAGACATTCTACGATCACATCAATTCTAAGGGTCATAGGACTAGAGAGAAAAACAAGAAAAAGACCCCTAGGTGTACTGCTTGTGATAGAGTGTTCGATTCCCACGAGGTTCTCAAGCGTCACGAGAACGGGAAGGAACACTTGAAAGTAGTTTTGTCCCAGAGAATTTAAAGAGATCCATTTGTTTGTTTGAAGCGACGTCTTTGGCCTTTGCTTTAGTCTAGAGTTTCGTGTGCTGTGTTCTTATAGAGGTGGGCTTGCCACTACAAGGGACTATCGGTCCCCCTTGGGATCTTCGAACAGAACATTAGCACCTCTAGAATATTGCAATGAGTAGCGGAGAAGATCAAGGAGGAGGATCGATGAAGATCGAAAAGCTCACGGATACCAATTTCTACGTGTGGAAACAGAAGATTCAGCTCCTGTTGGCCCTTCGCGATGTGGAACAGTATATTACTGATGGCACCGTTCCTGAAGATGAACAATCTTCCACTTACAAGGCATGGAAGCAAGGGGATCGAAAGGCCCGGGCCATCATCGGCCTGTCGCTGTCCGATGATCACCTGGATCATGTGAGAGATGCTGTCACAGCCAAAGAAATGTGGGACGCCATCTTGGAAGTTTTTGAGCGCCACACATTACTAAATAAGCTGGCGGCCCGGAGAGACTTCTACACGGTCACCATGCTAGACAATGAGAAAGTTTTGCCATACATAGGACGTGTGCGACACCTAGCAGCTCGCTTAAAGTCAATGGGAGTCATCATTGATGACAAGGAAATGGCTATGGCAGTTCTCAATGGTCTTCCGCAGAGGTTTCAAAATCTCATTGTAGCGCTTGACGCTCTTGGATCCGAAGATAACACGTTCGGAGTAGAATATGTAAAAAGTCGCCTGCTCCAAGAGGAGCAACGTGCATCGATGAGGCTTACTAGAAGGCAGAATCCGCCAAGGTCTGCTCTTATTGGGCACATCCCTGAGGCAAGGCGTGTTTCGACTTTGACATGCACCAACTGTGGTCACAATGGACACTCCGCTGCCCGCTGCTGGGGAAAGGACATCAACGGAAGGCGACCACCGCCACCTGACCGGTTCCTACGTATACAGTCACAGAAGCCTACTGCGATGATTGCTCAAGAGCAAGAAGATCTGGAAATTAATGAAGTCGAGTACATATGTCTGATGAACAAGGTAGATAACTCTGGTATCAACATAACCTCAAACACTTGGCTTATCGACTCTGGATGCTCCGCACACATGACATTTGACAAGAGACTGTTCTCCGACTACAGGGAGGTCTCAAACAGCCGCGTAGAAATGGGAACAAAAGCGTGTGCAGTAGTAGCTGGAGTCGGGACCGTCCCCATTACGCTTTTAGTGAGCGGAGTTCAAAAGTCATGCAAGCTCACCAATGTGCTGCACGTTCCAAGCTTTGCTTTTTCCCTAATCTCTGTACGTAAGATGGTCGATAATGGATTTGACGTTGAGTTCGTTCGTGACAAGTGCACTGTGAAGAGGAGTGACTGCATCGTGGCTACTGCCACAAGTCGAGGAGAGCTGTATGTGCTTGACACATGTAACGAGGTTCATTCGGCGCACAAAGCCTCTTTGAAGACATGGCATGAAAGATTGGCCCACGTTCACACTCAAGGAATATTGTCCATGGCTCGTAAGAACGTGGTAAGTGGACTTCATATCTCCTCTTCAGATATAACAAAGACGCTAGCTCATCTTCTGACTGTGAATCTGTGACATGTGATGCGTGTGTGTTAGGAAAAGCAACTCGTGCTGTGATTCCTAAACAGCGCTCTGGAGGCAGGGCCAAACATTTGCTAGACTTGGTCCATTCGGACGTCTGCGGCCCACTCCAAGTACAGTCAGTAGGTGGTGCTAGATACTTTGTCACTTTTATCGATGACCACTCAAACTGGAGTGTTGTCTATCCGATGAAGAGTAAAGATGAAACGTTCCATTTTTATCAGAAGTTTGCCCAATATGCCTTCACACACACTGGTCAACGCGTGAAAGTGCTTCGATCTGATCGTGGAGGAGAGTATCTTTCTTCAGAGTTCCAATCCTTTCTATCGTCACAAGGAACTGTTCATCAAACGACCGCTGCATACACACCTGAACAGAATGGTGTGGCAGAACGGCTCAATCGTACCCTGATTGATCTCGTCAGGTCTATGCTGTCCCATATGAAGGTTCCGAAAGCTTTCTGGGCTGAAGCTCTTGATAACGCAGTTTACGTTCGCAATCGTGTCACGACAAGAGCTTTGGGTGGTCTCGTTACTCCATTTCACCTATGGATGAAGAAAAAGCCCGATGTATCTCACCTACGTGTGTTTGGATGTCAATGCTGGTACAAGGTGCCTGGTAATGAGGTGCGTAAACTTGACGACCGCGCAACAACGGGAATGTTTGTTGGGTATCCGCCGGGAACTAAGGCCTACAAAATTTGGGATGACAATTTACATCGCATTGTTATTTCCAGGGATGTGCAGTTCGATGAGTCGAGACCAGGGGCTTGCTCTTACGATGAACATTTCTCCGATGATAATGATATGGACGTTGACCCAGTGGAGACGACCGATACTGACGAAATTGAGTCTGAAACATCTAATGGTGATAATGAACATGGCATTGAAACAGGGTCACCGGCGGAGGTTGAGAACTTTCAAAGTCAAGGTATTGAGCCCGACTCAACTAATGAGACTTTGCAACCAGAAGAAGTGAGTGGTGAGCAAGATGCTGGTCCCGGCGATGTGGAACCTCGCCGCTCCACTCGTTCACGACGCCCACCCCGACAGTGGTGGACAGGCCTGGTGGGAACCAGCTTACTCACACCTTCCTGTGGCGACATCAACATACCGAACTCCTTTAAAGAGGCGATGGGTGGACCACAACCACAGTTCTGGCAGAAAGCGATTGATAAGGAGCTAGAGTCCCAACGCAAAAACAAAACCTGGGCACTAGTTCCACGATCGGAAGGTGCCAATATTCTAACTTCTCGCTGGGTATTTACTGTAAAGGACATGCCGGACGATAACGGCACGTTGACTCAAAAGGGAAAAGGTCGCCTGGTTGTGCGGGGCTTTCAACAAATTGAGGGGATTGATTACTCAGAGACTTTTGCGCCGGTGATCAAATTTACAACGATTCGATTGTTGTTGGCGATTGTAGCCCACTTCGATTTAGAGCTTCATCAAATGGACGTGGTCACGGCCTTTCTGAACGGTGACTTAGAAGAGGATATTTATATGGAGCAGCCTGAAGGTATCGTTGACTCTTCCAGGCCCAATCATGTTTGCAAACTTCTCAAGGCTATCTATGGTCTTAAGCAAGCGAGTCGACAATGGCACAAAAAGATTGACGATTTCCTATTCACACTCTTGGCTTCAAGACTACGAGAAGTGACGCCTGTCTATATACAAACATATCAGAAAAAGGTGTTATGCTGATTGCCCTATATGTGGATGACTTGCTTCTTGCGGGAAGTGACCTGAAAGCCGTGACCTGGATGAAAGGTGAACTGAACAAGAGATTTGAGATGAAAGATTTAGGCGAGGCCAAAAAGTGCATTGGGCTTGAAATAAGTAGAAAAAGGGTCCCTAGACGGATCTATATCTCGCAGACAGAGTATGCCAAGTCCATTTTGAAACGTTTTGGTATGGCCAGTTGCAATCCCGTGAGGACTCCGATGGAACAAGGATTACACCCTGAGATGTCAACTAGCCCGTATTGCGATGTACCATATCGACAGATCATTGGCTGCTTAATGTTTCTTATGGTAGGGTCACGTCCAGATCTTGCATATGTGGTGGGAAAACTGTCCCAACACTGTGAGAACCCTCGCGAGGACCACTGGCAAGCAGCCAAACGAGTTCTGAGATATATCAAAGGAACGCTCTCACTAGGTGTAATTCTAGATGGAAATCTCCCAGTGCAAACTCTAGAGGGCTTCAGCGATGCAGACTGGGGTGGTTGCTTGGACTCGAGAAAGTCCACCAGTGGATATGTGTTCAAACTGTGTGGGGGAGCTATTAGTTGGTCATCTAGGAGACAAACGGTCGTTGCGAAATCCACATGCGAAGCGGAGTATATTGCACTGTGTGAGGCTTGCAAAGAGGCAGCTTGGCTCAGGTGCCTTCTTGCAGACGCATTGGGAAAGTCGAAAGACAGCACAGTTACAATCGGGTGTGATAATGCTGGTACAATAGCGTTTGCGGGTAACGAAGGAGTGAACAGGCGAAATAAGCACATTGACATATCATATCATTTTGTCCGAGATGCTGTGACTCGAAAGATTGTTTCACTGTTTCACGTACCTTCTACAGATATGCCAGCAGATATACTCACCAAGCCTCTTGGTCGCATTCAATTCATACAATGCATAAAATCTCTAGGCCTCGGAGAGCTGCACGATGCTTAGGTCATGTAATCGAGGGGGGTGTTGTTGATTTGGCAAGACGATCACATGACCCCACATCGGTGCCAAACCTCATAAGAGGCATGAGGCATGTTCCACGTGTACACATGCACACGTGTCGAATGAAGGGTGGCGCTAAGGCATTCCGGAAGAAATCCAAAGTTCCCAGGGACGAAAGTACGATTTTGAGAGATCAGCGATTTAGAGGGCAAAATGTTGTTTATGGGGTGATTTTACGTAGGGTAGGGTACTATAAGTGGATGATGAGTATACTGTATGAGAGATATGCTGAGGAAAGCTATGTACACGTGTACGTGGTGGCAGTTGTGTATGTGATGTACACGTGGTACAGCTAAGAGAAGAAACCTTTTTGTGCAGTGTTGTACACGTACTGTACTAGTGCCAAATGAGGAACTGTACTTCGCACTGTACATCGTAATATACCAAGTACTGTACTCCTTACTATACCTGAGTTTGTACAGTAGGAATCAATTATGGCAATACTGTCATGACTGCTAGAAAGAGGTATTTGATTTTATATTATGTATGAGGATTCTAGTTATGATTAAGGGTTTTATCCAGCTGCATCCAAAAATCGGTTATGTGATTTCATCATATGTATGAGGTTTCTAGTTATGATTACGGGTTTTATCCAGCTGCATCCAAAAATCAGTTATGTGATTCCATCATACGTATGTGGTTTCTAGTTATGATATTGGTTTGTACAACTGCATCCAAAAATCAGTTATGTGATTCCATCATACGTATGGGTTTCTAGTTATGATATTGGTTTGTACAACTGCATCCAAAAATCAGTTATGTGATTCCATCATATGTATGAGGTTCGTAATTATGATGAAGATTGGACCACTGCATCCAAAAATCAGTTATGTGATTCCATCATATGTATGAGGTTCGTAATTATGATGAAGATTGGACCGACTGCATCCAAAAATCAGTTATGTGATTCTATTTTACGTATGACGGATTGAGTCCGTTATTTTGGCACAAGGGAATTCGTTTCCGGTAAGTCTGCAAAATAAGGTACTGTATTGATGTGTGTATTGGGCCAACCTATTTACACAAATTTGTCAACTTTGGAAGCAGTTCCAAATTTGCCCCTAATGACTGTTATCACCGGGCCAAGATCTTGAAATCCGCTCAAATGGCTCAGTTTGTGGGATTCTGTTAGTGGACGCAGTGAGTTAGAAAGTAGTTGTAGGTTGTACTTAAGGCCAGGATTTTAGAGTTCCGAGTAAATTCTGGGTAGCCAAGCCCGCAACTTCATCCGTCCAGCAAAGTCCTTCACCCTCTCCGATTCCCATTAATCTTTCGTTCAGATCGAGGTGGAGAATATGTGTCCACTGCATTCAAGGACTATCTTGCTTCGTGCGGAACAAAAAATGAGCTTAGTGCAGTGGAGTCACCTGAACACCATGGTGTTTCTGAGCGGCTGAACCGAACTCTGATGGATCTGGTTCGGTCAATGCTACATGAAAAGAGTCTGCCAAAAACAGTTCTGGGCCGAAGCTCTGGCGACTGCTGTGTACATTCGAAACAGACTTACAGCTCGCGCACTTCCAAGCCACACGACCCCGCATCATATCTGGTACGGGCGCAAGCCAAATTTGTCGCCCCATCGTACGTTCGGAAGCAAAAGTTGGTGCACTATCCCGGCAAGCCAGTTGAGTGAGCTTGACTACCGAGCACGGGAAGCAATTAAGCTTGGATATGCGGAAGCCAGCAAAGCTTACAAACTGTGGGATCCTGAATTACACAAGGTAGTCGTTTCCAGAGATGTCAGATTCAGTGAGAGTGAAACCTGCAACTCCGAAATAAACGAGAACGAATCAGATGAGCGTCTTGCAATTAGCTCTGATGAGGATCTTGTAGGGGTTGACGTTGAACAAGATGATCAAGTTCAGCTTCCTACACTGGACACAGCCGAGATGGCTACAGCTTCGAGACAAGATATTCAGGGACAAAGCGATGACCAGGCTAATGCTGGAAACGACCCGACGGTCGCCGAAAACGTTGGTGCAGATAACGAAATCCCTGAGCCCCCTGATGTAAATGTAGCTCCACGGAGATCTGAGAGGATTCGAAGGGCCCCAAATGCTTGGTGGAGGTCCAATATATCCTTGACACCTAATGAAACGGCTCTCGTCACAAATGATGTCAACATCTCGTACCGACACGCGGCGACAGGTCCGGACGCAGACTTTTGGAAGTCCGCTATCGAGTCCGAGCGAGACTCGATCATTCGGAACAAAACATGGAAGTTAGTCCCACGTTTGGAGGCCTCAAATATTCTGACTCCAAAATGGTTGTTTGCAATAAAAGATGCCCAGGACTCCAACGGTGGCTTTCTAGAAAATTGAAGGCGCGTCTTGTCGCTCGTGGACTCCAACAGGTCAAAGGGGTAGATTATAATGAGACATACGCCCCTGTCGTGAAGCGCACGTCAATTCGGGTGCTTTGGCACTTGTTGCACATCAGGATCTGAAGCTGCATCAAATGGACGTCAAGACGCATTTCTGAACGGTGATGTGGAAGAGGACGTGTGCATGGAGCAGCCGGATGGGTTTAAAGACACTCGAACTCGAATCATGCCTGCAAGTTTCTGAAGACATTGTATGGTTTGAAACAGGCACATAGGCGGTGGCACCAGCAAATCGATGATTTTTTTGTTGATGGGCTCAAGGTCAAAAGTAGCACTAATGATCCCTGTGTTTATGTAAAATTTGACCCAACCTCCGAGTCAATCATGATTATCCTCCTGTATGTTGATGACTTGCTGCTTGCAGGAAACAACGTGGAGGCTATTGCATGGATGAAGGGAAGCTCAACCGCCGATTTGAAATGAAAGATTTGGGAAAGGCGAAAATGGCTGTTGGCCTTGAAATTTCTCGCCGGAGATCCGAACGCTCCTTGTGTTATCCCCGCCACGGTTTGTAGACAGCGTTCTAGAGCGATTTGGAATGCAGAATTGTAGACCTGTTCCAACTCCTATGAATATTATCACTGACGAGTTGAACGTGGATCGGTCAGGATATACGGGTAATGATGCTCGGACAGATGCTCCATACAGGAGCGCTATTGGAGCTCTCATGTATTTGTCTGTTGGAACACGACCTGATATATCTTATGCGGTGGGTAAACTTGCACGTTTTTGCGAGGAACCAAAAGAGAAGCATTGGTTAGCAGTAAAAAGAGTGTTAAGGTATCTTGCTGGACAAAGATTTAGGTCTTGTGTTCCAAGGGAATGCTGAGCTGGGCTTGTCTGCATATTGTGACTCGGATTGGGCCGGAGATGTTTCCGATCGCAAATCGATGAGTGGTTTCGTGTTTCGTATGGCTGGAAGTGGGGTAAGTTGGTGCTCGCGAAAGCAAACGGTTGTCGCAGCTTTCGTCATGTGAGGCCGAATACATTTCGTTAACTGCAGCAAGTAAAGAGGCAATATGGCTGAGACGTGTCGTTCGGGATATCCTTGAAACCTGGACATCGCTGGGCATGAAAGCACTTGGAATTGATCATGCTTCTACAATACATCGATAACCAGGGGGCTGTGGAGCTCGCTCGAATCGAAAGCACCAACAGACGCAACAAGCACATTGATATTGCATACCACTTTGTAAGAGATGCAGTTGTGCGTAAAGAGGTGGATTGGTGTACGTGCCAACAAGTGAAAATGTTGCTGACGCCTTGACGAAACCACTAGGCAGGTTCAGATGACAAAACTTGTTAGAATGATTCTAATGGGTACGAAGGGGAGCATAAATTAATCAAAAAAAATCAATGTGATCGAGGGGGAGTGTTGAAAAAGTGATAGAATGCATGCGATCCCATGGTTTTTAGTTGCCACTTGAACACGTTTACACCTGTAGCATGAAAATGCGAGTTGCACCCTTCCTCGGTGTGCACACTTATGACACGTGTAAAATAGGCCAAACCGAAAGGTGCCTGGGACGAAAGCCCATTTTCGGCCAACTCAAAATCACGGCGCATTTTGCCATTTTTGAAACCACTTGGTACTCTGCCCTCTGATTGGCTGCTCGATACACCTCCATACCCCTCATATCGCTACAAGTGGCGATATCTGACTGATCATTGTGGAGCATTCTGACACTTGGCATGTTATGGTTGGTTGATGGTTTTTCTCTCTTCTAGGCTCAAAATACTGTACACAGTGTGGAATTCGTGTACTGTCTCCTAGGTGGCATACGTGTACTGTCTCCTCTCTGTCGTACGTGTACATTATTATAGGTGGCGTTCGTGTACAAGTAAACAGTGGTTTCTATATTTATCCTATAGTTGCCTGGACTGGCTGCATACGGCTTACACTATACTCATTATACTGGCTGCGTACAAATCACTCTTTGCACAAGTTTGCAGCCAAAGTATGTTGATGCTGCCACGTTGCTTCTACAGTATTGTACGTATGACACGTAAGGCTTAATTCACGTTGAACGGCATGCATGAGATTTACGTACTGTTACGTAACAAAGTGAGACAAGCCCGCCAAAAAAAATGTTTTCTACTCTTATGATATATTAAGTTCCGCCTTTTGGTTTTGTTACAGGCGGATAGATTACAGTTGCATAGGCGGGGTACGTAAGGCATAATTCACGGGCTGCCTGTTTTATTTTATGTTTATGTAACAGAACGTGCATGGCTAGCATGAACGTAATGTTACACACGTCTTGAATATTGCTAATTATGAATTTCCCGCGCATGCAAATGAGGGATTCTGAGGAATCTTGGCTTGGGTAGGCTATAGGATCAACAAAGATAGTGCTGCAAATGTAGATTTTGCTACTTTCATTTTGCTTTCACAAAGCCGAAGTGAGTACCGGCAAACAGTATATAGTTGTAGTCTAATAGCTCATCCAAGTAAAGAAGAGGCACGTACTTGCCTTTGATCTCAACACCACCTCACCCTTGCCTATCTATCTCCTTTCTGTTTCCTTTCTCCACCTGCACTCCTTCCTACATTCCTTTTCATTCTTTCTCTTCGTCCCTCACCATCCCCTGTTTCTTCTTACACTCTAGACTTATCTACATCTCGCAGATATAGTAGCCAAGTCCATCTTGAAATGTTTTGGTATATCAGTTGTTATTCCGTGAGGATTTCGATGGAACGAGGATTACACCCTGAGACCTCAATTAGCCCGTATTGCGATGTACCATATCGACAAATCATTGGCTGCTTAATGTCTCTTATGGTGTGGTCTCGTCCAGACCTTGCTATGTCGTGGGAAAACTGTCCAACATTTTGAGAGCCCTCGCGAGGACCACTGCAAGCAGCCAAACGAGTTCTAAGATACATCAAAGGAACGCTCTCACTAGGTATAGTTCTAGATGGAAATCCCCAGTGCAAACTCTAGAGGGCTTCAGCGATGCAGACTGGGGTGTTTGGTTGGACTCGAGAAAGTCCACCAGTGGATATGAGTTCAAACTGTGTGGGGGAGCTATTAGTGTTGAACAAGATCTAATATTGCTTCAGCTCTACCACTCGTACGTTTCTTCGGCACTGCGGAACGATGAGCCTTTCCATGAACGCATGATTTGCATACTTCAGATGCACTCGAGCCACTGATCTGTACGCCGTCTACAACATTGTTCCGTACCATGGATGCAATGCCCTCTTTGCTTACATGAGCCATTCTCTCGTGCCATGTTGAGAGTGTGGTGACTTCGCAGAGTACAAGGTATCATTTGGTACCTTCTGGACTGTTTCGATGGCATAAAGAAGGCTATCGCACAGCATTTTTCCAGTTGCTACAAGTTTCCCATTCTTTGTCATCTGCATAGATTTGTTCTCAATACAGTTTTGATCCCTTCTATGTCCGCTTTGCCTACAGAAATGAGAGAGTATTCGAAAGTACGAACGTGGACAACATCTCGCAGAATGCACTGCTTTCCGCAACCATCCACTAGTAGGGTCAGCTCCACGTCACCTCGCCCAGCAATCCTAGCCCGGGCTTTAGTTCCCATTTCGACTGAAGCTGTAGAGAATTCGGTATAACTCGTGAAAAAGCTCCTTTCGTATGTCATAATGGGAAGTACATGCCGAATCCGCGTACCAGGAGGAAGTTCCGGCCAAAATTCCGGCCTGTTTAATTCGTGACATTAGGCAAACGATTTTCACTCTCATCTATGCTGTCCTTACTATCAGCGGGAGGATGAGAATAAGTCGAAGCAAATACATTTGCACCTACGAACGCCTTCTGACTTTTCTCGGGCGATTCTTTTCGTTTCGATTACTATTATATGCTCTGCCGCTACGAGACCAGGTGTGCGATAGCCCCTCGAGCTTCCGGCGCTTACCGTTCACATCTTTGCCCCAGCATCTGTCAGCCGTATGACCGGAATGACCGCAGTTCGTACAGTGCAGCTGTCTAGCATTACCTCCGTAGTCATTCGGACGGGCACTGGAAATGAGCGCCGCATTGGATTTTGTAACTTTTCGACTCTCTCATTTGAGCACGCTCCTCTTCCTGCAACAACCGGCTCTTCACAAATTCCAAAGTAAACACCTGTCCTCATTTCGAGCGCATCCAAGGCAACGATGAGATTGTCGAAACCGAGGTGGCAATCCATTAAGTAAGCCATGGCTATCTCTTTGTCATCAATAGTCACATCCATGGATTTCAGGGTCACTGCTAGCTGCGTCAACGGTTAACATACTGAAAAACTCTCTCGTTACCGTCCATAGCCGCGGTGTAAAAGCGGTGTCGAGCCGCAAGCTTATTGAGGAGTGTGTGCCTTTCAAACGTATGAACCTTACATCGTGCCTGTTGTTTTTGGGGGATTATACGTATGGTACGGTACTGCAAGTGGTGAGGAGTCTACTGTTACTGTACTGTACGAGAGATATGCTGATGTCTGGTATGTACACATGTATGTGGTGGCAGTTGTGTATGTGATGTACACGTGGTTCAGCTAAGAGTAGAAACCTTTGATGCAGTGGTGTGCTGTACACATACTGTACTACTATTGGAACTGTACTTCGTACTGTACATTGTACTGTACCCAGTACTGTACTAATTACTGTACTTGAGGTCGTACAGTAGGAGTCTGTTACGGCAATACTGTCATGACTCCTAGAAAGAGGCATTTGATTTTATATTGTGTATGAGGTTTGTAGTTATGATTAAGGATTGTCAGACTGCATCCAGAATCCGTTACATGGTTCTATAATGCGTATAAGGTTTCTAGTTATGATATTGCTTTGTCCGACTGCATCCAAAAATCAGTTGTGTGATTCCATCATACGTATGGTGTTTCTAGCTATGATCATGTTTTGTCCGACTGCATCCAAAATCAGTTATGTGAATCTATTATACGTATGACGGATTGAGTCCGTTATTTTGGCACAACGCAAATCGGTTTCGATGAGTTGCAAAATAAGGTGCTGTACTGATGTGTGTATTGGGCCAAACTGCTTACACAAACTTGACAACTTTGGAAGCAGTTTCGAAAATGCCCTAACTGAATTTATTACCGGTCCAGTATTTTTTAATCCGCTTAATGACTCAGTTTGGGGGATTTTGTTAAATGTGTGATTTTGTTAAATGACGCAGTGGGCTAGTGAGTAGTTGTAGGTTGTACTTAAGGTCAGAATTTTAGAGAATCAAGTAAATTCTGGGCAGCCAAGCCCACAACTTCACCCGTCCAGCAAAGTACCTCAATCTTTCCGATTCCCGTTACGTTATGGGCCCAACTCAACGCCGTCTCTATCTCTGAATCCTGTAAGTCGCCCTTTGTTGTTGCGTTGTTTCACTTTGTCCATTTCAGTCTCTTGATTATGTTTACTCGTTCTGGTAATCTCCTTGAATAATTCCATTTCTTTGCACATCGAAGTGATTCTCCATGCACCTTTTGGTTGCTCTAAAGACTCATAATCCCAAAAGCTGTTACTGACGATCACTTCCACTTTTGTGCCTGCTTTTGCTGGGTTGTGCTAGACTCGGAATTAGCCCTGGTGCCCCCAGTGCCCAGGGCTGCGACAGTTAGGACCTTGCCACCTGTGGGGAGGGCAGTTGTGGAATCGATCGAAATACTCGAGCCAGAAGGACCGCCGCCAAAGACGCTCGCGCTTCCCTCGTCTAGGGGAAGGTATAGGATCCCTCGTAAGTCAGTACCTCTGGATAAGCAAATAAAGAAAGTTCAACGCCTCTCGGCAAAGAAAGCTAAAGCCCTTGCCGATCGAGTTGCCAAGAAGGAACTAAAGGCTAAACGAAGAAATCTACCGAGGAACAAGAGGTACTGCAAGCTCTGTGATATTAGCTGCAATAGCTCACAGACATGCTACGATCACATCAAGTTTAAGGGTCATAGGACTAGAGAGAAAAACAAGAAAAAGACCCCTAGGTGTACTGCTTGTGATAGAGTGTTTGATTACCACGAGGTTCTCAAGCGTCACGAGAACGGGAAGGAACACTTGAAAGTAGTTTTGTCTCAGAGAACTTAAAAAGATCCATTTGTTTGTTTGAAGCGACGTCTTTTGCCTTTGCTTTAACTTAGAGTTTCGTGTGCTGTGTTCTTATAGAAGTTGGCTTTCCACTACAAGGGACTATCGGTCCCCAGCTTGGTATCTTCGTACAGAACATTATCACCTCCAAGTTATTGCAATGAGTAGCGGAGAAGATCAAGGGGGAGGGTCTATGGAGATCGAAAAGCTCACAGATACCAATTTTTACGTGTGGAAACAGAAGATTCAGCTCCTGCTGCTCCTTTGCGAAGTGGAACAGTACATTACTCATGACACTGTTCCTGAAGATGAACAATCTTCCACTTACAAGACTTGGAAGCAAGGGGATCGAAAGGCCCGGGTCATCATCGGCCTGTCACTGTCTGATGATCACTTGGATCATGTGAGAGATGCTGTCAGAGCTAAACAGATGTGGGACGCCATGTTGGAAGTTTTTGAGCGCCACACATTACTGAATAAACTGGCGGCCCGGAGAGACTTCTACACGGTCACCATGCTAGAAACTGAGAAATTGTTGCCATGCATGGGACGTGTACGACATCTAGCAGCTCGCCTAAAGTCAATGGGATTCATTATTGATCACAAGGAATTGGCTGTGGCAGTTCTCAATGATCATCCGCAGAGGTTTCAAAATCTCATTGTGTTATCTTCGGATCCAAGAGCGCTTGACGCTCTTGGATCCGAAGATAACACGTTCGGAGTAGAATATGTAAAAATTCATCTGCTTCAATAGGAGCAACGTGCATCTATGAAACTTGCTAGAGGGCAGACTGCGCCAAGTGCTGCCCTTATTGATGATGAAATTGAATCTGCAACATCTAATGGTGGTAATGAACATGGCATTGAGACAGGGTCACCGGTGGAGGTTGAGAGCTTTCAAAGTCAAGGTATTGAACCGGACTCAACTAATGAGACTTTGGAACCAGAAGAAGTAAGTGGTGAGCAAGAAGGTGGTCCCGGTGATGTGGAACCTCGCCGCTCCACTCGTTCATGACGCCCACCCCGACAGTGGTGGACAGGCCTGGTGGGGACCAGCTTACTCACACCTCCCTGTGGCGACATCAATGTACCGAACTCGTTTAAAGAGGCGATGGGTGGACCACAACCAAAGTTTTGGCAGAAAGCGATTGATAAGGAGCTAGAGTCCCAACGCAAAAACAAAACCTGGGCACTAGTGCCACGAACAGAAGACTCCAATATTCTCACTTCTCGCTGGGTTTTCACCGTGAAGGACATGCCGGACGTTAACGGTACGTTGATTGAAAAGGGAAAGGGTCGCCTGGTTGTGCGGGGCTTCCAACATATTGAGGGGGTTGATTACTCAGAAACTTTTGCGCCGGTGATCAAATTCACAACAATTCTATTGTTATTGTCCATTGTAGCCCACTTCGATTTAGAGCTTTATCAAATGGACGTGGTCACGGCCTTTCTGAACGGTGAATTAGAAGAGGATATTTATATGGAGCAGCCTGAAGGTAGCGTTGACTCTTCCAAGCCCAACCATGTTTGCAAACTTCTCAAGGCTATCTACGGTCTTAAGCAAGCGAGTCGCCAATGGCACAAAAAGATAGATGATTTCCTTATCCACACGCTTGGCTTCAAGACTACGAGAAGTGACGCCTGTCTATATACAAACATATCAGAAAAAGGCGTAATGCTGATTGCTCTATATGTGGGTGACTTGCTCCTTGCCGCTAGTGACCTGGAGACTGTGACCTAGATGAAAGGTGAGCTGAACAAAAGATTTGAGATGAAGGATTTAGGCGAGGCCAAAAAGTGCATTGGACTTGAGTAAAAAGAATAAGGGTCTCTAGACGGATCTACATCTCGCAGACAGAGTATGCCAAGTCCATCTTGAAATGTTTTGGTATATCAGTTGTTATTCCGTGAG
This sequence comes from Kappaphycus alvarezii, assembly GCA_002205965.3. NCBI lineage: Eukaryota > Rhodophyta > Florideophyceae > Gigartinales > Solieriaceae > Kappaphycus > Kappaphycus alvarezii. The sequence goes on from NADL03000259.1 coordinate 26,534, forward strand.
GATTTCGATGGAACGAGGATTACACCCTGAGACCTCAACTAGCCCGTATTGCGATGTACCATATCGACAAATCATTGGCTGCTTAATGTTTCTTATGGTATGGTCTCGTCCAGACCTTGCCTATGTCGTGGGAAAACTGTCCCAACATTTTGAGAGCCCTCGCGAGGACTACTGGCAAGCAGCCAAACGAGTTCTAAGATACATCAAAGGAACGCTCTCACTAGGTATAGTGCTAGATGTAAATCCCCAGTGCAAACTCTAGAGGGCTTCAGCGATGCAGACTGGGGTGTTTGGTTGGACTCGAGAAAGTCCACCAGTGGATATGAGTTCAAACTGTGTGGGGGAGCTATTAGTGTTGAACAAGATCTTATATTGCTTCAGCTCTACCACTCGTACGTTTCTTCGGCACTGCGAAACGATGAGCCTTTCCATGAACGCATGATTTGCATACTTCAGATGCACTCGAGCCACTGATCTGTACGCCGTCTACAACATTGTTCCGTACCATGGATGCAATGCCCTCTTTGCTTACATGAGCCATTCTCTCGTGCCATGTTGAGAGTGTGGTGACTTTCGCAGAGTACAAGGTATCATTTGGTACCTTCTGGACTGTTTCGATGGCATAAAGAAGGCTATCGCACAGCATTTTTCCAGTTGCCACAAGTTTCCCATTCTTTGTCATCTGCATAGATTTGTTCTCAAATACAGTTTTGATCCCTTCTATGTCCGCTTTGCCTACAGAAATGAGAGAGTATTCGAAAGTACGAACGTGGACAACATCTCGCAGAATGCACTGCTTTCGACAACCATCCACTAGTAGGGTCAGCTCCACGTCACCTCGCCCAGCAATCCTAGCCCGGGCTTTAGTTCCCATTTCGACTGAAGCTGTAGAGAATTCGGTATAACTCGTGAAAACGCTCCTTTCGTATGTCATATGGGAAGTACATGCCGAATCCGCGTACCAGGCGGAAGTTCCGGCCGAAATTCCGGCCTGTTTAATTCGTGACATTAGGCAAACGATTTCACTCTCATCTATGCTGTCCTTACTATCAGCTGGAGGATGAGAATAAGTCGAAGCAAATACATTTGCACCTACGAACGCCTGCTGATCTTTTCTCGGGCGATTCTTTTCGTTTCGATTACTATTAGATGCTCTGCCGCTACGAGACCCAGGTGTGCGATAGCCCCTCGGAGCTTCCGGGCGCTTACCGTTCACATCTTTGCCCCAGCATCTGTCAGCCGTATGACCGGAATGACCGCAGTTCGTACAGTGCAGCTGTCTAGCATTACCTCCGTAGTCATTCGGACGGGCACTGGAAATGAGCGCCGCATTGGATTTTGTACCTTTCGACTCTCTCATTTGAGCACGCTCCTCTTCCTGCAACAACCGGCTCTTCACAAATTCCAAAGTAAACACCCTGTCCTCATTTCCGAGCGCATCCAAGGCAACGATGAGATTGTCGAACCGAGGTGGCAATCCATTAAGTACAGCCATGGCTATCTCTTTGTCATCAATAGTCACATCCATGGATTTCAGGGTCACTGCTAGCTGCGTCACACGGTTAACATACTGAAAAACTCTCTCGTTACCGTCCATAGCCGCGGTGTAAAAGCGGTGTCGAGCCGCAAGCTTATTGAGGAGTGTGTGCCTTTCAAACGTATGAACCTTACATCGGTGCCTGTTGTTTTTGGGGGATTATACGTATGGTACGGTACTGCAAGTGGGTGAGGAGTCTACTGTACTGTACTGTACGAGAGATATGCTGATGTCTGGTATGTACACATGTATGTGGTGGCAGTTGTGTATGTGATGTACACGTGGTTCAGCTAAGAGTAGAAACCTTTGATGCAGTGGTGTGCTGTACACATACTGTACTACTATTGGAACTGTACTTCGTACTGTACATTGTACTGTACCCAGTACTGTACTAATTACTGTACTTGAGGTCGTACAGTAGGAGTCTGTTACGGCAATACTGTCATGACTCCTAGAAAGAGGCATTTGATTTTATATTGTGTATGAGGTTTGTAGTTATGATTAAGGATTGTCAGACTGCATCCAGAATCCGTTACATGGTTCTATAATGCGTATAAGGTTTCTAGTTATGATATTGCTTTGTCCGACTGCATCCAAAAATCAGTTGTGTGATTCCATCATACGTATGGTGTTTCTAGCTATGATCATGTTTTGTCCGACTGCATCCAAAATCAGTTATGTGAATCTATTATACGTATGACGGATTGAGTCCGTTATTTTGGCACAACGCAAATCGGTTTCGATGAGTTGCAAAATAAGGTGCTGTACTGATGTGTGTATTGGGCCAAACTGCTTACACAAACTTGACAACTTTGGAAGCAGTTTCGAAAATGCCCTTACTGAATGTTATTACCGGTCCAGTATTTTTTAATCCGCTTAAATGACTCAGTTTGGGGGATTTTGTTAAATGGACGCAGTGGGCTAGTGAGTAGTTGTAGGTTGTACTTAAGGTCAGAATTTTAGAGAATCAAGTAAATTCTGGGCAGCCAAGCCCACAACTTCACCCGTCCAGCAAAGTACCTCAATCTTTCCGATTCCCGTTACGTTATGGGCCCAACTCAACGCCGTCTCTATCTCTGAATCCTGTAAGTCGCCCTTTGTTGTTGCGTGTTTCACTTTGTCCATTTCAGTCTCTTGATTATGTTTACTCGTTCTGGTAATCTCCTTGAATAATTCCATTTCTTTGCACATCGAAGTGATTCTCCATGCACCTTTTGGTTGCTCTAAAGACTCATAATCCCAAAAGCTGTTACTGACGATCACTTCCACTTTTGTGCCTGCTTTTGCTGGGTTGTGCTAGACTCGGAATTAGCCCTGGTGCCCCCAGTGCCCAGGGCTGCGACAGTTAGGACCTTGCCACCTGTGGGGAGGGCAGTTGTGGAATCGATCGAAATACTCGAGCCAGAAGGACCGCCGCCAAAGACGCTCGCGCTTCCCTCGTCTAGGGGAAGGTATAGGATCCCTCGTAAGTCAGTACCTCTGGATAAGCAAATAAAGAAAGTTCAACGCCTCTCGGCAAAGAAAGCTAAAGCCCTTGCCGATCGAGTTGCCAAGAAGGAACTAAAGGCTAAACGAAGAAATCTACCGAGGAACAAGAGGTACTGCAAGCTCTGTGATATTAGCTGCAATAGCTCACAGACATGCTACGATCACATCAAGTTTAAGGGTCATAGGACTAGAGAGAAAAACAAGAAAAAGACCCCTAGGTGTACTGCTTGTGATAGAGTGTTTGATTACCACGAGGTTCTCAAGCGTCACGAGAACGGGAAGGAACACTTGAAAGTAGTTTTGTCTCAGAGAACTTAAAAAGATCCATTTGTTTGTTTGAAGCGACGTCTTTTGCCTTTGCTTTAACTTAGAGTTTCGTGCTGTGTTCTTATAGAAGTTGGCTTTCCACTACAAGGGACTATCGGTCCCCAGCTTGGTATCTTCGTACAGAACATTATCACCTCCAAGTTATTGCAATGAGTAGCGGAGAAGATCAAGGGGGAGGGTCTATGGAGATCGAAAAGCTCACAGATACCAATTTTTACGTGTGGAAACAGAAGATTCAGCTCCTGCTGCTCCTTTGCGAAGTGGAACAGTACATTACTCATGACACTGTTCCTGAAGATGAACAATCTTCCACTTACAAGACTTGGAAGCAAGGGGATCGAAAGGCCCGGGTCATCATCGGCCTGTCACTGTCTGATGATCACTTGGATCATGTGAGAGATGCTGTCAGAGCTAAACAGATGTGGGACGCCATGTTGGAAGTTTTTGAGCGCCACACATTACTGAATAAACTGGCGGCCCGGAGAGACTTCTACACGGTCACCATGCTAGAAACTGAGAAATTGTTGCCATGCATGGGACGTGTACGACATCTAGCAGCTCGCCTAAAGTCAATGGGATTCATTATTGATCACAAGGAATTGGCTGTGGCAGTTCTCAATGATCATCCGCAGAGGTTTCAAAATCTCATTGTGTTATCTTCGGATCCAAGAGCGCTTGACGCTCTTGGATCCGAAGATAACACGTTCGGAGTAGAATATGTAAAAATTCATCTGCTTCAATAGGAGCAACGTGCATCTATGAAACTTGCTAGAGGGCAGACTGCGCCAAGTGCTGCCCTTATTGATGATGAAATTGAATCTGCAACATCTAATGGTGGTAATGAACATGGCATTGAGACAGGGTCACCGGTGGAGGTTGAGAGCTTTCAAAGTCAAGGTATTGAACCGGACTCAACTAATGAGACTTTGGAACCAGAAGAAGTAAGTGGTGAGCAAGAAGGTGGTCCCGGTGATGTGGAACCTCGCCGCTCCACTCGTTCATGACGCCCACCCCGACAGTGGTGGACAGGCCTGGTGGGGACCAGCTTACTCACACCTCCCTGTGGCGACATCAATGTACCGAACTCGTTTAAAGAGGCGATGGGTGGACCACAACCAAAGTTTTGGCAGAAAGCGATAGATAAGGAGCTAGAGTCCCAACGCAAAAACAAAACCTGGGCACTAGTGCCACGAACAGAAGACTCCAATATTCTCACTTCTCGCTGGGTTTTCACCGTGAAGGACATGCCGGACGTTAACGGTACGTTGATTGAAAAGGGAAAGGGTCGCCTGGTTGTGCGGGGCTTCCAACATATTGAGGGGGTTGATTACTCAGAAACTTTTGCGCCGGTGATCAAATTCACAACAATTCTATTGTTATTGTCCATTGTAGCCCACTTCGATTTAGAGCTTTATCAAATGGACGTGGTCACGGCCTTTCTGAACGGTGAATTAGAAGAGGATATTTATATGGAGCAGCCTGAAGGTAGCGTTGACTCTTCCAAGCCCAACCATGTTTGCAAACTTCTCAAGGCTATCTACGGTCTTAAGCAAGCGAGTCGCCAATGGCACAAAAAGATAGATGATTTCCTTATCCACACGCTTGGCTTCAAGACTACGAGAAGTGACGCCTGTCTATATACAAACATATCAGAAAAAGGCGTAATGCTGATTGCTCTATATGTGGGTGACTTGCTCCTTGCCGCTAGTGACCTGGAGACTGTGACCTAGATGAAAGGTGAGCTGAACAAAAGATTTAGATGAAGTTTAGGCGAGGCCAAAAAGTGCATTGGGCTTGAAATAAGTAGACAAAGGGTCCTAGAGATCTATATCTCGCAGACAGAGTAGCCAAGTCCATTTTGAAACGTTTTGGTATGGCCAGTTGCAATCCCGTGAGGACTCCGATGGAACAAGGATTACACCCTGAGATGTCAACTAGCCCGTATTGCGATGTACCATATCGACAGATCATTGGCTGCTTAATGTTTCTTATGGTAGGGTCATGTCCAGATCTTGCATATGTGTGGGAAAACTGTCCCAACACTGTGAGAACCCTCGCGAGGACCACTGGCAAGCAGCCAACGACGAGTTCTGAGATATATCAAAGGAACGCTCTCACTAGGTGTAATTCTAGATGGAAATCTCCCAGTGCAAACTCTGAGGGCTTCAGCGATGCAGACTGGGGTGGTTGCTTGGACTCGAGAAAGTCCACCAGTGGATATGTGTTCAACTGTGTGGGGGAGCTATTAGTTGGTCATCTAGGAGACAAACGGCCGTTGCGACATCCACATGCGAAGCAGAGTATATTGCACTGTGTGAGGCTTGCAAAGAGGCAGCTTGGCTCAGGTGCCTTTTGCAGACGCATTGGGAAAGTCGAAAGACAGCACAGTTACAATCGGGTGTGATAATGCTGGTACAACAGCGTTTGCGGGTAACGAAGGAGTGAACAGGCGAAATAAGCACATTGACATATCATATCATTTTGTCCGAGATGCTGTGACTCGAAAGATTGTTTCACTGTTCACGTACCCTTCTACAGATATGGCAGCAGATATACTCACCAAGCCTCTTGGTCGCATTCAATTCATACAATGCATAAAATCTCTAGGCCTCGGAGAGCTGCACGATGCTTAGGTCATGTAATCGAGGGGGGTGTTGTTGATTTGGCAAGACGATCACATGACCCCACATCGGTGCCAAACCTCATAAGAGGCATGAGGCATGTTCCACGTGTACACATGCACACGTGTCGAATGAAGGGTGGCGCTAAGGCATTCCGGAAGAAATCCAAAGTTCCAGGGACGAAAGTACGATTTTGAGAGATCAGCGATTTAGAGGGCAAAATGTTGTTTATGGGGTGATTTTACGTAGGGTAGGGTACTATAAGTGGATGATGAGTATACTGTATGAGAGATATGCTGAGGAAAGCTATGTACACGTGTACGTGGTGGCAGTTGTGTATGTGATGTACACGTGTACAGCTAAGAGAAGAAACCTTTTGTGCAGTGTTGTACACGTACTGTACTAGTGCCAAATGAGGAACTGTACTTCGCACTGTACATCGTAATATACCAAGTACTGTACTCCTTACTATACCTGAGTTTGTACAGTAGGAATCAATTATGGCAATTGTCATGACTGCTAGAAAGAGGTATTTGATTTTATATTATGTATGAGGTTTCTAGTTATGATTACGGGTTTTATCCAACTGCATCCAAAAATCAGTTATGTGATTCCATCATACGTATGTGGTTTCTAGTTATGATATTGGTTTGTACAACTGCATCCAAAAATTAGTTATGTGATTCCATCATACGTATGTGGTTTCTAGTTATGATATTGGTTTGTACAACTGCATCCAAAAATCAGTTATGTGATTCCATCATATGTATGAGGTTCGTAATTATGATGAAGATTGGACCGACTGCATCCAAAAATCAGTTTTGTGATTCTATCATATATGAGGTTCGTAATTATGATGAAGATTGGACCGACTGCATCCAAAAATCAGTTATGTGATTCTATTTTACGTATGACGGATTGAGTCCGTTATTTTGGCACAAGGGAATTCGTTTCCGGTAAGTCTGCAAAATAAGGTACTGTATTGATGTGTGTATTGGGCCAACCTATTTACACAAATTTGTCAACTTTGGAAGTAGTTCCAAATTTGCCCCTAATGACTGTTATCACCGGGCCAAGATCTTGAAATCCGCTCAATGGCTCAGTTTGTGGGATTCTGTTAGTGGACGCAGTGAGTTAGAAAGTAGTTGTAGGTTGTACTTAAGGCCAGGATTTAGATTCCGAGTAAATTCTGGGTAGCCAAGGCCGCAACTTCATCCGTCCAGCAAAGTCCTTCACCCTCTCCGATTCCCATTAGGTTGTACTTAAGGTCAGAATTTTAGAGAATCAAGTAAATTCTGGGCAGCCAAGCCCACAACTTCACCCGTCCAGCAAAGTACCTCAATCTTTCCGATTCCCGTTATGTTATGGGCCCAACTCAACGCCGTCTCTATCTCTGAATCCTGTAAGTCGCCCTTTGTTGTTGTGTTGTTTCACTTTGTCTATTTCAGTCTCTTGATTGTGTTTACTCGTTCTGGTAATCTCCTTGAATAATTCCATTTCTTTGCACATCGAAGTGATTCTCCATGCACCTTTGGGTTGCTCTAAAGACTCATAATCCCAAAAGCTGTTACTGACGATCACTTCCACTTTTGTGCCTGCTTTTGCTGGGTTGTGCTAGACTCGGAATTAGCCCTGGTGCCCCCAGTGCCCAGGGCTGCGACAGTTAGGACCTTGCCACCTGTGGGGAGGGCAGTTGTGGAATCGATCGAAATACTCGAGCCAGAAGGACCGCCGTCAAAGACGCTCGCGCTTCCCTCGTCTAGGGGAAGGTATAGGATCCCTCGTAAGTCAGTACCTCTGGATAAGCAAATAAAGAAAGTTCAACGCCTCTCGGCAAAGAAAGCTAAAGCCCTTGCCGATCGAGTTGCCAAGAAGGAACTAAAGGCTAAACGAAGAAATCTACCGAGGAACAAGAGGTACTGCAAGCTCTGTGATATTAGCTGCAATAGCTCACAGACATGCTACGATCACATCAAGTCTAAGGGTCATAGGACTAGAGAGAAAACAAGAAAAAGACCCCTAGGTGTACTGCTTGTGATAGAGTGTTTTGATTACCACGAGGTTCTCAAGCGTCACGAGAACGGGAAGGAACACTTGAAAGTAGTTTTGTCTCAGAGAACTTAAAAAGATCCATTTGTTTGTTTGAAGCGACGTCTTTGCCTTTGCTTTAACTTAGAGTTTCGTGTGCTGTGTTTTATAGAAGTTGGCTTCCACTACAAGGGACTATCGGTCCCCATTGGTATCTTCGTACAGAACATTATCACCTCCAAGTTATTGCAATGAGTAGCGGAGAAGATCAAGGGGGAGGGTCTATGGAGATCGAAAAGCTCACAGATACCAATTTTACGTGTGGAAACAGAAGATTCAGCTCCTGCTGCTCCTTTGCGAAGTGGAACAGTACATTACTCATGACACTGTTCCTGAAGATGAACAACTTCCACTTACAAGACTTGGAAGCAAGGGGTTCGAAAGGCCGCGGGTCATCATCGGCCCGTCACTGTCTGATGATCACTTGGATCATGTGAGAGATGCTGTCAGAGCTAAACAGATGTGGGACGCCATGTTGGAAGTTTTTGAGCGCCACACATTACTGAATAAACTGGCGGCCCGGAGAGACTTCTACACGGTCACCATGCTAGAAACTGAGAAACTGTTGCCATGCATGGGACGTGTACGACATCTAGCAGCTCGCCTAAAGTCAATGGGATTCATTATTGATCACAAGGAATTGGCTGTGGCAGTTCTCAATGATCATCCGCAGAGGTTTCAAAATCTCATTGTGTTATCTTCGGATCCAAGAGCGCTTGACGCTCTTGGATCCGAAGATAACACGTTCGGAGTAGAATATGTAAAAATTCATCTGCTTCAATAGGAGCAACGTGCATCTGTGAAACTTGCTAGAGGGCAGACTGCGCCAAGTGCTGCCCTTATTGATGATGAAATTGAATCTGCAACATCTAATGGTGGTAATGAACATGGCATTGAGACAGGGTCACCGGTGGAGGTTGAGAGCTTTCAAAGTCAAGGTATTGAACCGGACTCAACTAATGAGACTTTGGAACCAGAAGAAGTAAGTGGTGAGCAAGAAGGTGGTCCCGGTGATGTGGAACCTCGCCGCTCCACTCGTTCATGACGCCCACCCCGACAGTGGTGGACAGGCCTGGTGGGGACCAGCTTACTCACACCTCCCTGTGGCGACATCATGTTGGTGATTTCATGAGACGATCACACGCCCATCGCACTGAGAGCGTCTCGCACGGAGGTTGGGAAGCTGTATATGTGTACACGTGGACACATGTGGTTCTGAAGGGAAATATATGCCAAATTTACCCAAAAAGCAAAGTTGCCGGGGACGAAGGCCATTTTCAGGGGGCGACGAAAATGCAAATTTTGCATAATTGTTGACAAGTGGAACTTGGCCCATAATGCCTAGGCTAAGAATTGCCTGCTTTAATCCTATTCGCTGACGGGACAATACTGCAATTCTATTGGCCCAGGATGTACACGTGTCAGGTGTTGTAGAGGTTCCTTGGCTGGTTTTAGTTGTTCAAAGGCAGTATGGGATAAAACGGTTATTTATGAGCTATTTTAGAGGTCAAAATGTTGTTAAGGGGGTCCCTTTACGTAGGGAAATGTGCTGTAAGGGTGTGAAGAATGTAGTGTACGGGAGCTGTGCTGAATAAGACATATACACGTGTACAGGTTGGCATTGGTGTATGCGATGTACACGTGGTACAGCTAAGAGAAGAAACCTTTTTGTGCAGTGTTGTACACGTACTGTACTAGTGCCAAATGAGGAACTGTACTTCGCACTGTACATCGTAATATGCCAAGTACTGTACTCCTTACTATACCTGAGTTTGTACAGTAGGAATACAATTATGGCAATATTGTCATGACTGCTAGAAAGAGGTATTTGATTTTATATTATGTATGAGGATTCTAGTTATGATTACGGGTTTTATCCAGCTGCATCCAAAATCAGTTATTTGATTCCATCGTATGTATGAGGTTCGTAATTATGATGAAGATTGGACCGACTGCATCCAAAAATCAGTTATGTGATTCTATTTTACGTATGACGGATTGAGTCCGTTATTTTGGCACAAGGGAATTCGTTTCCGGTAAGTCTGCAAAATAAGGTACTGTATTGATGTGTGTATTGGGCCAACCTATTTACACAAATTTGTCAATTTGGAAGCAGTTCCAAATTTGCCCCTAATGACTGTTATCACCGGGCCAAGATCTTGAAATCCGCTCAAATGGCTCAGTTTGTGGGATTCTGTTAGTGGACGCAGTGAGTTAGAAAGTAGTTGTAGGTTGTACTTAAGGCCAGGATTTTAGAGTTCCGAGTAAATTCTGGGCTAAGCCCGCAGCTTCATCCTCTCTCCCACCAGCCTTCCCTATCGCAACTCATCATCAGGTTATGGGCCCAGTTCAACGCTATCTCTGTCTTTGATTCCCGTAAGTCGCCCTGTGTCGTTGCCCTGTTTCGTTTTGTTTGTCTCAGCCTGTTGAATATGTCTCACGTTTCTGGTAAGTTATTTGAATAATTCCATTTCTTTGCACATCGAAGTGATTCTCTTTGCACCTTTTGGTTGGTCTAAAGACTTGTAATTCCATAAAGCTGTTACTGACGATCACTTCCACTATCTGTGCCTGCTTCTGCGGGGTTGTGCTAGACTCGGAATTAGCCCTGGTGCCGCGAGTGCCCAGGGCTCCATCGGTCAGAGGTTTACCGTCAGGGAGGAGGTCAAGTGTGGAGAGGATCGAGGTTATTGAACCGACAACACCACCGCCGCCGACGCTCGCCCTCTCTGTCGCCCAGGAAGGATATAGGATCCCCCGCAGGTCAGTACCTCCACAGACGCCAATTAGAAAAATTCAACGACTCTCGGCCAAGAAAGCCAAAGCGCTTGCCGATCGAGTCGCGAAAAGGGAGCTGAAGGCGAAGAAGCGAGTTCCGCCGAGGCACAAGAGGTACTGCAAGACCTGCCAGATTAGCTGCAATAGTGCTAAGACATTCTACGATCACGTTCATTCTAAGGGTCATAGGACTAGAGTAGCGAACAGAAAGGAGACCCCTAGGTGTACTGTTTGTGATAGAGTGTTCGACTCCCACGAAGTTCTGAAACGCCACGAGAACGGGAAAGATCACTTGAAAGTAGTTTTGTCTCAGCAGTAAAAGGGATCCTATACTTTGGTTAAAAGCGAGTGCTCGGCCTTTGCATTTAGCTTAGAGTTTCGTGTGCTGTGTTCTTATAGAGGTGGGCTTGCCATTGCAAGGGACTATCGGTCCCCGGCTTGGGATCTTCGAACAGAACATAAGCACCTCTAACCTATTTGCAATGAGTGGCGGAGAAGATCAAGGAGGAGGGTCAATGAAGATAGAGAAGCTGACGGATACGAATTTTTATGTGTGGAAGCAGAAAATTCAGCTACTTCTGGCACTGCGCGATGTAGAACAGTACATTACCGATGATAACGTCCCTGCTGATGAAAATTCTTCTACGTATAGGACTTGGAAGCAGGGAGATCGAAAAGCCAGAGCAATTATAGGGCTGTCTCTTTCTGATGACCATTTGGACCATGTAAGAGATGCTGTTACTGCCAAAGGTATGTGGGATGCTATTCTAGAGGTGTTTGAGCGACATACGCTGCTGAACAAGTTGGCTGCTCGTAGAGAGTTTTACACTGTCAGTATGCTAGAAAATGAGAAGGTGCTTCCGTATATTGGACGTGTGAGACACCTGGCGGCTCGCTTGAAGTCTATGGGGGTCGTTATCGATGACAAAGAGATGGCTATGGCAGTGCTTAACGGCCTTCCACCGCGTTTTCACAGCCTCATTGTTGCTCTGGACGCTCTTGGATCTGAAGACAACTCCTTTGGAGTGGAGTATGTCAAAAGTCGTCTACTTCAAGAGGAACAACGAGCTTCGATGAAGTCGTCCAGGCGACAGATGACTTCAAGTGCCGCCCTTATTGGGAACGTTTTCGAAGGACGGCGCCAGTCTTCCTTGACGTGCACTAATTGTGGTCACACCGGACACACCGCCTCCCGTTGCTGGGGAAAGGATGTCAATGGAAAGCGACCTTCTCCACCCGAACGATTCCAGCGGAGGCAATTACAGAAGCCAACGGCAATGATCGCTCAAGAAAAAGATGGCTCGGAAGTGAATGAGGTGGAGTACATTTGTCTGGTGAACAAAGCGGATAAGTCTAACGTTAAAATAACCTCTAACACCTGGCTTATAGATTCCGGGTGCTCCGCGCACATGACGTTTGACAGAAGCCTCTTTACAGACTACCGTGAGGTCTCGAACAGCCGCGTTGAGATGGGAACCAAGGCTTGTGCGATTGTGGCTGGAGTCGGAAACGTTCATTTGATGCTATCAGTAAACGGCATTGAAAAATCCTGTAAGCTCACCAATGTGCTACACGTTCCCAGTTTTGCCTTTTCTCTAATTTCAGTACGCCAGATGGTCGACAATGGACTTGATGTTCAGTTTGTTCGTGACAAGTGTACTGTAAAGAAAAATGACTGTACTGTGGCAACCGCGACAAGTGAAGGAGAGCTCTACGTGCTTGATACGTGTGATATGACTCATTCGGCACACAAAGCCTCCTTGAAGACGTGGCACGAAAGACTTGCGCACGTTCATACTCAAGGAATCTTGTCTATGTCTCGCAAGAACGTGGTAAGTGGACTTCATCTTTCTTCTTCAAATGATACCAAAGATATTGGCTCATCTTCTGACTGTGATTCCGTGAAATGCGATGCTTGTGTGGTAGGAAAAGCAACTCGTGCTGTAATTCCCAAACATCGCTCAGGAGGTAGGGCAAAGCAGCTGCTAGACTTAGTCCATTCGGACGTCTGTGGCCCACTCCAAACACAGTCATTAGGTGGTGCGAGATACTTTGTCACATTCATCGATGATTACTCCAACTGGAGCGTTGTCTATCCGATGAAAAGTAAAGATGAAACTTTCGAGTTCTATAAGAAGTTTGCCAATTATGCCCTTACCCATACCGGTCAGCGAGTGAAAGTGTTTCGTTCAGATCGTGGAGGGGAGTATCTTTCCTCGCAGTTCCAATCCTTCTTATCTTCACAAGGAACGGTTCATCAAACGACCGCCGCGTACACGCCTGAACAAAATGGCGTCGCAGAACGGTTCAACCGTACATTGATAGATCTGGTTCGGTCTATGCTGTCCCACATGCAGGTTCCAAAGTCATTTTGGGCTGAAGCCCTAGACAATGCCGTGTATGTGCGGAATCGTGTAACAAACAGAGCCCTGGGAAGTTCCATTACGCCTCATCACTTGTGGATGAAGGATAAACCAGATGTGTCTCACTTGAGGGTATTTGGCTGCCAATGCTGGTACAAACTGCATGCCCATGAGGTGCAGAAACTTGATGAACGTGCAGTGAAAGGAATGTTTCTTGGATACCCAGCCGGAACGAAGGCCTACAAGGTATGGGATGACGAACTGAATCGCGTAGTTATCTCACGAAATGTGCAGTTTGATGAGTCCAGGCGAGGGCCTTGTTCGGTTGACGACAGTATATCGCATCAAAATGACGAGAATTTTGAGCCAGAGGATGTGGGCGTTGCTGACGAAACTGACCCCGATACTTTAATGGCAAATATCGGTGAAAATGGAGACTCTGAGTCATCGAGAGGTCAAAATGAGCCCGTTCTAAATCCAAATATGAACCCAGAGCCCCCGGATGCGAGCTCGGAACCAGAACATACGGGTGGTGCAGACGGAGATGGATCTAGCAATGTACCACTTCGCAGATCAGGTCGATCACGCCGCCCACCAAGACAATGGTGGAAGGGCCTCTTAGGAACTAATATACTCAGCACGTCTAATGAGGATGTTCCGGTACCAGACTCGTTCAAGGAAGCGATGAGTGGGACGCAACCAGATTTCTGGCAGAAAGCAGTTGACAAAGAGTTAAAATCACAACGCAAAAACCAGACTTGGACGCTGGTTCCGCGCTCACAGGCCTCTAACATCCTCACATCGCGCTGGGTTTTCACCGTTAAAGATATTCCAGATGATCAGGGCCACCTCATTCAGCAAGGAAAGGGTCGCCTAGTCGTAAGAGGTTTCCAGCAGATTGAAGGAGTTGATTACTCAGAGACTTTCGCCCCGGTAATCAAATTCACGACAATTCGATTGCTACTGGCTATGGTTGCGCAATTTGACTTAGAGCTTCACCAAATGGACGTAGTCACCGCGTTTCTAAATGGAGAATTAGAGGAGGATATTTACATGGAACAACCCGAAGGATGCATCGACCCTTCCAAACCAAACCATGTTTGCAAACTCCTCAAGGCTATTTATGGCCTTAAACAAGCGAGTCGTCAATGGCACAAAAAGATTGACGACTTCTTGATTAATGGGCTTGGGTTTAAGACCACGAGAAGTGACGCTTGCTTGTACACAAACATATCGAATGACAGCATAATGCTCATTGCCCTTTATGTGGATGACTTGCTGCTCGCCGGTAGTGATCTAACCGCCGTAGCCTGGATGAAAGCGGAATTAAATAAAAGGTTTGAGATGAAAGACCTGGGAGAGGCGAAAAAGTGCATAGGGCTTGAAATTAGTAGGAAAAGGTCGTCCAAGCTAGTCTGTATATCGCAGAAAGCGTATGCCGAATCCGTACTGAAACGTTTTGGAATGGTCAGCTGTAATTCCGTGAGTACACCAATGGAACAGGGATTCCATCCCGAGTCTTCGACAAGCCCGTACTGCGATGTCCCGTATCGACAGATCATCGGCTGTCTGATGTTCCTGATGGTTGGTTCTCGTCCAGATTTAGCATACGCCGTTGGCAAATTGTCTCAACACTGTGAGAAGCCTCGCGAGGACCACTGGCAGGCTGCGAAAAGGGTTTTGAGGTTCATCAAAGGAACACTCTCAACTGGTGTTATCCTAAACGGAAATCTCTCAGTGGAGTACCTCGAAGGCTTTAGTGATGCGGACTGGGGTGGCTGCTTGAGTTCAAGAAAGTCCACCAGCGGCTATGTATTCAAGCTTTGTGGAGGAGCCGTCAGCTGGTCGTCGAGGAAGCAAACGGTTGTTGCAAAGTCTACCTGCGAAGCAGAGTACATCGCGCTTTGTGATGCCTGCAAAGAAGCCGCCTGGCTAAGATGCCTCCTGACAGATGCATTGGGAAAATCAGAAGATGGTACTGTTACTATCGGTTGCGATAATACAGGAACTATATCCTTTGCAGGCAACGAGGGGGTCAACCGGCGTAACAAGCATATCGATATCTCATACCACTTTGTCAGAGATGCTATCCATCGCAATATTGTTTCCCTCTTCCATGTACCGTCTTCCGAAATGCCAGCAGATATACTAACGAAGCCTCTTGGACGACTTTCGTTCAATAAATGTGTGAGGTTTCTGGGACTTGGGGATCTGCGCGATGCTTAGGGCATGTGATCGAGGGGGGTGTTGGTGATTTCGTGAGACGATCACACGCCCATCGCACTGACTAGACGTCTCGCACGGAGGTTGGGAAGCTGTATATGTGTACACGTGGACACATGTGGTTCTGAAGGGAAATATATGCCAAATTTACCCGAAAAGCAAAGTTGCCGGGGACGAAAGGCCATTTTCAGGGGGTCGACGAAAAATGCAAATTTTGCATAATTGTTGACAAGTGGAACTTGGCCCATAATGCCTAGGCTAAGAATTGCCTGCTTTAATCCTATTCGCTGACAGGGACAATACTGCAATTCTATTGGCCCAGGATGTACACGTGTCAGGTGTTGTAGAGGTTCCTTGGCTGGTTTTAGTTGTTCAAAGGCAGTATGGGATATAACGGTTATTTATGAGCTATTTTAGAGGTCAAAATGTTGTTTAGGGGGTCCCTTTACGTAGGGAAATGTGCTGTAAGGGTGTGAGGAATGTAGTGTACGGGAGCTGTGCTGAATAAGACATATACACGTGTACAGGTTGGCATTGGTGTATGCGATGTACACGTGGTACAGCTAAGAGAAGAAACCTTTTTGTGCAGTGTTGTACACGTACTGTACTAGTGCCAAATGAGGAACTGTACTTCGCACTGTACATCGTAATATGCCAAGTACTGTACTCCTTACTATACCTGAGTTTGTACAGTAGGAATCAATTATGGCAATATTGTCATGACTGCTAGAAAGAGGTATTTGATTTTATATTATGTATGAGGATTCTAGTTATGATTACGGGTTTTATCCAGCTGCATCCAAAAATCAGTTATGTGATTCCATCATACGTATGTGGTTTCTAGTTATGATATTGGTTTGTACAACTGCATCCAAAAATCAGTTATGTGATTCCATCATACGTATGTGGTTTCTAGTTATGATATTGGTTTGTACAACTGCATCCAAAAATCAGTTATGTGATTCCATCATACGTATGATGGTTCGTAATTATGATGAAGATTGGACCGACTGCATCCAAAAATCAGTTATGTGATTCCATCATATGTATGAGGTTCGTAATTATGATGAAGATTGGACCGACTGCATCCAAAAATCAGTTATGTGATTCCATCATATGTATGAGGTTCGTAATTATGATGAAGATTGGACCGACTGCATCCAAAAATCAGTTATGTGATTCCATCATATGTATGAGGTTCGTAATTATGATGAAGATTGGACCGACTGCATCCAAAAATCAGTTATGTGATTCTATTTTACGTATGACGGATTGAGTCCGTTATTTTGGCACAAGGGAATTCGTTTCCGGTAAGTCTGCAAAATAAGGTACTGTATTGATGTGTGTATTGGGCCAACCTATTTACACAAATTTGTCAATTTGGAAGCAGTTCCAAATTTGCCCCTAATGACTGTTATCACCGGGCCAAGATCTTGAAATCCGCTCAAATGGCTCAGTTTGTGGGATTCTGTTAGTGGACGCAGTGAGTTAGAAAGTAGTTGTAGGTTGTACTTAAGGCCAGGATTTAGAGTTCCGAGTAAATTCTGGTAGCTAAGCCCGCAGCTTCATCCTCTCTCCACCAGCCTTCCCTATCGCAACTCATCATCAATAGCTCACAGACATGCTACGACACATCAAGTCTAAGGGTCATAGGACTAGAGAGAAAAACAAGAA
>NADL03000260.1:0-60218 GCA_002205965.3 Kappaphycus alvarezii
AGCATGACAAGAAGTCTACATCAACTTCAGAGTCCCAAAGAACACGGAAACCTTGTCAACAGTGCCATGCATTTTGAGACTGTTCCATCCGCCACAGTTATTTTTCGAGTAGTGGGAATAATTTGAAGACCTAGATCTGTCACCAAAGTTTCTGAAATAAGGTTTGGAACAGCGCCCGAGTCGAGAAGGGCTTGGGTTTTGATTCCCAATACTTTGACTGGCACCAGTTTAAGACGTCTTGGTGCTGTCGAGGCCGATTGAAGAAACAGTTTCTTACCCTTAGCGGACTTATTAGACCTGATAATTTTTTTGAGTTCTTTTCTCGCATCCTCTGCGTCGCCCCTCAAAAGTTGACCAAACCTAATCCCAGTTGGGGCTGATGCAAGCTCAGCCACCAAATTGTACTTCTTCAATATTCTAGTATGTCCTTCGGGATACTCTTAAATTTCTTGCTCTTTTTCGTCTTCTTGGCCGAAGTGTTTCCCACTCCTGGAACAACGTGATCAGACCTCTTGGTTCGAGGAGGTACAGGTGCTGGGACATGCTCCAGCGTTCCATAATCTAGCCTAGGTTTTTTCGATAAAATGTTCCCTTCCCCATCCCTTTTTGTCACACGACTTGACTGATTTCTTCAGCGATGGATACATTACCTGATAGAAGAAACAGGGGATGGTGAGGGATGAGGAGAGAGAATGAAAAGGAATGTAGGGAAGGAGTGCAGGTGGGAACGGAAACAGAAAGGAGATAGAACGGCAAGGGTGAGGTTGGTATTGAAATCAAAGGCAAGTCCGTACCTCTTCTTACTGGATGAGCTATTAGACTACAACTATATACTGTTTGCCGGTACTCACTTCGGCTTAGTGAAAGCAAAAATGAAAGTAGCAAAATCTACATTTGCAGTACTATCTTTGTTGATCCTATAGCCTACTTAAGCCAAGATGCCTCAGAATCCCTCACTTTCATGCGCGGGAAATTCATAATTACCAATATTCAAAACGTGAGTAACATTACGTTCATGCTAGCCATGCACGTTCTGTTACGTAAACATATAATAAACGGTCAACCCGTGAATTATGCCTTACGTACCCCGCCTATGCAACTGTAGTCTCTCGTCCTGTAACAAAAACCCAAAGGCGGGAACTCAATATATCATGAGAGTAGAAAACAATTTTCGGCGGGCTTGTCTCACTTTGCTACGTAACAGTACGTAAATCTCATGCAGGCCATTCAACGTGAATTAAGCCTTACGTGCCATACGTGCAATAATCTAGAAGCAACGTGGCTGCATCAACATACTTTGGCTGCATACTTGTGCAAGAGTGATTTGTACGCAGCCAGTATAATGAGTACAGTGTAAGCCGTATGCAGCCAGTCCAGGCAACTATAGGATAAATATAGAAACCACTGTTTACTTGTACACGTACGACACCTATAATAATGTACACGTACGACAGAGAGAGACAGTACCCGTATGCCACCTAGGATACAGTACACGTATGCCACACTGGGTACAGCATTTTGAGCCTAGAGAGAGACAAACCATTCAACCAACCATAACATGCCAAGTGTTAGAATGCTCCACAATGATCAGCTCAGACTTCGCCACTTGTAGCGAATGTGAGTGGTATGGAGGCGTATCTAGCAGCCAATCAGAGAGCAGAATACCAAGTGGTTTGAAAAATGGCAAAATGCATCGTGATTTTGAGTTGCCCGAAAATAGGCTTTCGTCCCAGGCAACATTCGGTTTGGCCCATTTTACACGTTTCATAGGTGTGCACACAGAAGAAGGTGCAGCTCGCATTTTCATGCTACAGGTGTACACGTGTCCGGTGGCAACTAAAAACCATGGGATCGCATGCATTCTATCACTTTTTCAACATTACCGGCATCCGTTAACCTTTGATCTTTCCTTTTTTGTAATACTTTCATGTCTGGGCCTGACTTACTCCTCGCCTCCGATAAATTCGCTCGTCTGTTGTCTTTAGACCAGCAGTTACTTTCATGATGTCCGTAACGTCCACACTTTCCACAACGAGTTTTTCTATGTGGATTATCAGGACACCTATTTGCAAAGTGTCCAGGCTTGTGACAGTAGGAACAGACCTCTGCGGCCTTAGGGGCCCCAGACTGGTTCTTCTTAATGGTAAGAGTAAGGCTTTCCAACTGCGAGGTTATTGTGTCAAGTTATTATTGAGTCGGGTTTCCAACCTTTCTTCCAAGTCTTTGACATCGCTCCTGGCAGATTCCAATGCTGCTGCACTAGTAGCAGGCCTTTGATAATTCTTTTCAGGATGTACGATGGAGATCGATGTAAGGTTTTCCCTCGGTGCCTCACTCAGTGACTGAAACGTCTCCGAAATTTTTTTTTGACAAATTATACTATGGTATCCTTCAGTTCATTAAAAGTGTGAGGGACCTTGATGAGAGGAAATCGGAGAGCCGCTTATCTCCCATCGCCGCCTTACGCAGCATTCCGTACTTGGCTTGTGCGTTGAACCCGGCCTTTTCATAGAGATTACATAAGTATACCAATGAGCTTAACAAATCATCGAAGTTGAGCCGGGCCTCTATGGCGGTACGAATCATCTCATCTGGTTCCAACTCCGTATAATATTCTCTCACAAGCCACTCACATACCTCACCGAAGTTGTGCTCACTCCCATTAAGGGAACACCGTCAATAAACTTAGCTTTGTATTTGCCTTTGCGTCACCAGAAAGATAGGCGAAGATACTTGCGGCCTTCTCCTCATCGCTCTTTTCTCGCATTAAAACATTAAAATATGTGTAAAAAACCCTTCAACGTCTTCATTCTTGCTCCCTGTGAACGATATACGAGCAGCATTATGATCCGTTGCTGCAAAAAAATAAAAAAAAATCAAACTGCAAGTGGGCCTAATACTTCACGACTCTATTACCTCGGGTGCAACCCCCTCCACAACAGTACCAAATGGCAGGGATAAATCAGCAGGGGAAGAGATCTTCAGAACCAATTACCCGAAGAAGGAGGTGTTGCAAGCAAAAAAAATGTTACCGGTATATAGTTGAACAAACAGGAAGGAGTGGATAGGGAAGACAGTTGAATGTGCTACAAGCAAGTATGTTAGTGGCAGGGCCTACCACTTATGCTTAGTGACTAGCGTAAAATAAATGCTTTTGGGTCTGAAGTTGGCTCTCAACTTCCTAACTATTTGGGACTGGGCTTGAAGTTGTCTGCCAACTTGCTTCATTTCCACTAAAGGAAGCAGTTTACTCGGCTTATATAGACTTTTGGCTGTTGTTGATTTGCAAGACGATCACATGACCCCACATCGGTGCCAAACCTCATAAGAGGCATGAGGCATGTTCCACGTGTACACATGCACACGTGTCGAATGAAGGGTGGCGCTAAGGCATTCCGGAAGAAATCCAAAGTTCCCAGGGACGAAAGTACGATTTTGAGAGATCAGCGATTTAGAGGGCAAAATGTTGTTTATGGGGTGATTTTACGTAGGGTAGGGTACTATAAGTGGATGATGAGTATACTGTATGAGAGATATGCTGAGGAAAGCTATGTACACGTGTACGTGGTGGCAGTTGTGTATGTGATGTACACGTGGTACAGCTAAGAGTAGAAACCTTTTGTGCAGTGTTGTACACGTACTGTACTAGTGCCAAATGAGGAACTGTACTTCGCACTGTACATCGTAATATACCAAGTACTGTACTCCTTACTATACCTGAGTTTGTACAGTAGGAATCAATTATGGCAATACTGTCATGACTGCTAGAAAGAGGTATTTGATTTTATTATGTATGAGGATTCTAGTTATGATTAGGGTTTTATCCAGCTGCATCCAAAAATCGGTTATGTGATTTCATCATATGTATGAGGTTTCTAGTTATGATTAGGTTTTACACTGCATCCAAAAATCAGTTATGTGATTCCATCATACGTATGTGGTTTCTAGTTATGATATTGGTTTGTACAACTGCATCCAAAAATCAGTTATGTGATTCCATCATACGTATGTGGTTTCTAGTTATGATATTGGTTTGTACAACTGCATCCAAAAATCAGTTATGTGATTCCATCATACGTATGGTTTCGTATTATGATGAAGATTGACAACTGCATCCAAAAATCAGTTATGTGATTCCATCATATGTATGAGGTTCGTAATTATGATGAAGATTGGACCGACTGCATCCAAAAATCAGTTATGTGATTCTATTTACGTATGACGGATTGAGTCCGTTATTTTGGCACAAGGGAATTCGTTTCCGGTAAGTCTGCAAAATAAGGTACTGTATTGATGTGTGTATTGGGCCAACCTATTTACACAAATTTGTCAACTTTGGAAGCAGTTCCAAATTTGCCCCTAATGACTGTTATCACCGGGCCAAGATCTTGAAATCCGCTCAAATGGCTCAGTTTGTGGGATTCTGTTAGTGGACGCAGTGAGTTAGAAAGTAGTTGTAGGTTGTACTTAAGGCCAGGATTTTAGAGTTCCGAGTAAATTCTGGGTAGCCAAGCCCGCAACTTCATCCGTCCAGCAAAGTCCTTCACCCTCTCCGATTCCCATTAGGTTATGGGCCCAGTTCAACGCCGTCTCTTTCTCTGAACCCCGTAAGTCGCCGTGTGTTGCTGCATTGTTTTCTTGTCTATCTCAGTCTCTTGATTATGTCTACTCGTTCCGGTAAGCTATTTGAATAATTCCATTTCTTTGCACATCGAAGTGATTCTCTTTGCACCTTTTGGTTGGTCTAAAGACTCATAATCCCAAAAGCTGTTACTGACGATCACTTCCACTTTTGTGCCTGCTTTTGCGGGGTTGTGCTAGACTCGGAATTAGCCCTGGTGCCCCGAGTGCCCAGGGCTGCGACAGTTAGGACTTTGCCATCTGTGGGGAGGACAGTTGTGGAATCGATCGAAGTACTCGAACCAGAAGGACCGCCGCCGAAGACGCTCGCGCTTCCCTCGTCTAGGGAAAGGTATAGGATCCCTCGTAAGTCAGTACCTCTGGATAAGCCAATAAAGAAAGTTCAACGCCTCTCGGCAAAGAAAGCTAAAGCCCTCGCCGATCGAGTTGCCAAGAAGGAACTAAAGGCTAAACGAAGAGTTCCGCCGAGGAACAAGAGGTACTGCAAGCTCTGTGATATTAGCTGCAATAGCGCACAGACATTCTACGATCACATCAATTCTAAGGGTCATAGGACTAGAGAGAAAAACAAGAAAAAGACCCCTAGGTGTACTGCTTGTGATAGAGTGTTCGATTCCCACGAGGTTCTCAAGCGTCACGAGAACGGGAAGGAACACTTGAAAGTAGTTTTGTCCCAGAGAATTTAAAGAGATCCATTTGTTTGTTTGAAGCGACGTCTTTGGCCTTTGCTTTAGTCTAGAGTTTCGTGTGCTGTGTTCTTATAGAGGTGGGCTTGCCACTACAAGGGACTATCGGTCCCCGGCTTGGGATCTTCGAACAGAACATTAGCACCTCTAGAATATTGCAATGAGTAGCGGAGAAGATCAAGGAGGAGGATCGATGAAGATCGAAAAGCTCACGGATACCAATTTCTACGTGTGGAAACAGAAGATTCAGCTCCTGTTGGCCCTTCGCGATGTGGAACAGTATATTACTGATGGCACCGTTCCTGAAGATGAACAATCTTCCACTTACAAGGCATGGAAGCAAGGGGATCGAAAGGCCCGGGCCATCATCGGCCTGTCGCTGTCCGATGATCACCTGGATCATGTGAGAGATGCTGTCACAGCCAAAGAAATGTGGGACGCCATCTTGGAAGTTTTTGAGCGCCACACATTACTAAATAAGCTGGCGGCCCGGAGAGACTTCTACACGGTCACCATG
Source organism: Kappaphycus alvarezii (assembly GCA_002205965.3). Taxonomy (NCBI): domain Eukaryota; phylum Rhodophyta; class Florideophyceae; order Gigartinales; family Solieriaceae; genus Kappaphycus; species Kappaphycus alvarezii. The sequence goes on from NADL03000260.1 coordinate 5,845, forward strand.
CTAGACAATGAGAAAGTTTTGCCATACATAGGACGTGTGCGACACCTAGCAGCTCGCTTAAAGTCAATGGGAGTCATCATTGATGACAAGGAAATGGCTATGGCAGTTCTCAATGGTCTTCCGCAGAGGTTTCAAAATCTCATTGTAGCGCTTGACGCTCTTGGATCCGAAGATAACACGTTCGGAGTAGAATATGTAAAAAGTCGCCTGCTCCAAGAGGAGCAACGTGCATCGATGAGCTTACTAGAAGGCAGAATCCGCCAAGTCTGCTCTTATTGGGCACATCCCTGAGGCAAGGCGTGTTTCGACTTTGACATGCACCAACTGTGGTCACAATGGACACTCCGCTGCCCGCTGCTGGGGAAAGGACATCAACGGAAGGCGACCACCGCCACCTGACCGGTTCCTACGTAGACAGTCACAGAAGCCTACTGCGATGATTGCTCAAGAGCAAGAAGATCTGGAAATTAATGAAGTCGAGTACATATGTCTGATGAACAAGGTAGATAACTCTGGTATCAACATAACCTCAAACACTTGGCTTATCGACTCTGGATGCTCCGCACACATGACATTTGACAAGAGACTGTTCTCCGACTACAGGGAGGTCTCAAACAGCCGCGTAGAAATGGGAACAAAAGCGTGTGCAGTAGTAGCTGGAGTCGGGACCGTCCCCATTACGCTTTTAGTGACGGAGTTCAAAAGTCATGCAAGCTCACCAATGTGCTGCACGTTCCAAGCTTTGCTTTTTCCCTAATCTCTGTACGTAAGATGGTCGATAATGGATTTGACGTTGAGTTCGTTCGTGACAAGTGCACTGTGAAGAGGAGTGACTGCATCGTGGCTACTGCCACAAGTCGAGGAGAGCTGTATGTGCTTGACACATGTAACGAGGTTCATTCGGCGCACAAAGCCTCTTTGAAGACATGGCATGAAAGATTGGCCCACGTTCACACTCAAGGAATATTGTCCATGGCTCGTAAGAACGTGGTAAGTGGACTTCATATCTCCTCTTCAGATATAACAAGAGACGCTAGCTCATCTTCTGACTGTGAATCTGTGACATGTGATGCGTGTGTGTTAGGAAAAGCAACTCGTGCTGTGATTCCTAAACAGCGCTCTGGAGGCAGGGCCAAACATTTGCTAGACTTGGTCCATTCGGACGTCTGCGGCCCACTCCAAGTACAGTCAGTAGGTGGTGCTAGATACTTTGTCACTTTTATCGATGACCACTCAAACTGGAGTGTTGTCTATCCGATGAAGAGTAAAGATGAAACGTTCCATTTTTATCAGAAGTTTGCCCAATATGCCTTCACACACACTGGTCAACGCGTGAAAGTGCTTCGATCTGATCGTGGAGGAGAGTATCTTTCTTCAGAGTTCCAATCCTTTCTATCGTCACAAGGAACTGTTCATCAAACGACCGCTGCATACACACCTGAACAGAATGGTGTGGCAGAACGGCTCAATCGTACCCTGATTGATCTCGTCAGGTCTATGCTGTCCCATATGAAGGTTCCGAAAGCTTTCTGGGCTGAAGCTCTTGATAACGCAGTTTACGTTCGCAATCGTGTCACGACAAGAGCTTTGGGTGGTCTCGTTACTCCATTTCACCTATGGATGAAGAAAAAGCCCGATGTATCTCACCTACGTGTGTTTGGATGTCAATGCTGGTACAAGGTGCCTGGTAATGAGGTGCGTAAACTTGACGACCGCGCAACAACGGGAATGTTTGTTGGGTATCCGCCGGGAACTAAGGCCTACAAAATTTGGGATGACAATTTACATCGCATTGTTATTTCCAGGGATGTGCAGTTCGATGAGTCGAGACCAGGGGCTTGCTCTTACGATGAACATTTTCCGATGATAATGATATGGACGTTGACCCAGTGGAGCGACCGATACTGACGAAATTGAGTCTGAAACATCTAATGGTGATAATGAACATGGCATTGAAACAGGGTCACCGGCGGAGGTTGAGAACTTTCAAAGTCAAGGTATTGAGCCCGACTCAACTAATGAGACTTTGCAACCAGAAGAAGTGAGTGGTGAGCAAGATGCTGGTCCCGGCGATGTGGAACCTCGCCGCTCCACTCGTTCACGACGCCCACCCCGACAGTGGTGGACAGGCCTGGTGGGAACCAGCTTACTCACACCTTCCTGTGGCGACATCAACATACCGAACTCCTTTAAAGAGGCGATGGGTGGACCACAACCACAGTTCTGGCAGAAAGCGATTGATAAGGAGCTAGAGTCCCAACGCAAAAACAAAACCTGGGCACTAGTCCACGATCGGAAGGTGCCAATATTCTAACTTCTCGCTGGGTATTTACTGTAAAGGACATGCCGGACGATAACGGCACGTTGACTCAAAAGGGAAAAGGTCGCCTGGTTGTGCGGGGCTTTCAACAAATTGAGGGGATTGATTACTCAGAGACTTTTGCGCCGGTGATCAAATTTACAACGATTCGATTGTTGTTGGCGATTGTAGCCCACTTCGATTTAGAGCTTCATCAAATGGACGTGGTCACGGCCTTTCTGAACGGTGACTTAGAAGAGGATATTTATATGGAGCAGCCTGAAGGTATCGTTGACTCTTCCAGGCCCAATCATGTTTGCAAACTTCTCAAGGCTATCTATGGTCTTAAGCAAGCGAGTCGACAATGGCACAAAAAGATTGACGATTTCCTTATTCACACGCTTGGCTTCAAGACTACGAGAAGTGACGCCTGTCTATATACAAACATATCAGAAAAAGGTGTTATGCTGATTGCCCTATATGTGGATGACTTGCTTCTTGCGGGAAGTGACCTGAAAGCCGTGACCTGGATGAAAGGTGAACTGAACAAGAGATTTGAGATGAAAGATTTAGGCGAGGCCAAAAAGTGCATTGGGCTTGAAATAAGTAGAAAAAGGGTCCCTAGACGGATCTATATCTCGCAGACAGAGTATGCCAAGTCCATTTTGAAACGTTTTGGTATGGCCAGTTGCAATCCCGTGAGGACTCCGATGGAACAAGGATTACACCCTGAGATGTCAACTAGCCCGTATTGCGATGTACCATATCGACAGATCATTGGCTGCTTAATGTTTCTTATGGTAGGGTCACGTCCAGATCTTGCATATGTGGTGGGAAAACTGTCCCAACACTGTGAGAACCCTCGCGAGGACCACTGGCAAGCAGCCAAACGAGTCTGAGATTATCAAAGGAACGCTCTCACTAGGTGTAATTCTAGATGGAAATCTCCCAGTGCAAACTCTAGAGGGCTTCAGCGATGTAGACTGGGGTGGTTGCTTGGACTCGAGAAAGTCCACCAGTGGATATGTGTTCAAACTGTGTGGGGGAGCTATTAGTTGGTCATCTAGGAGACAAACGGTCGTTGCGAAATCCACATGCGAAGCAGAGTATATTGCACTGCGTGAGGCTTGCAAAGAGGCAGCTTGGCTCAGGTGCCTTCTTGCAGACGCATTGGGAAAGTCATAATTATGATGAAGATTGGACCGACTGCATCCAAAATCAGTTATGTGATTCTATTTTACGTATGACGGATTGAGTCCGTTATTTTGGCACAAGGGAATTCGTTTCCGGTAAGTCTGCAAAATATGGTACTGTATTGATGTGTGTATTGGGCCAACCTATTTACACAAATTTGTCAACTTTTGAAGCAGTTCCAAATTTGCCCCTAATGACTGTTATCACCGGGCCAAGATCTTGAAATCCGCTCAAATGGCTCAGTTTGTGGATTCTGTTAGTGGACGCAGTGAGTTAGAAAGTAGTTGTAGGTTGTACTTAAGGCCAGGATTTTAGAGTTCCGAGTAAATTCTGGGTAGCCAAGCCCGCAACTTCATCCGTCCAGCAAAGTCCTTCACCCTCTCCGATTCCCATTATTGGCTACCCCAAAAGTCTCAAACAACATACTAATAACCATACAATGCATTCACGAGAATCGTGTGAACCAGAGAGACTATTAGAAGATATTTCCTCAACGTAAATATTTAGGTGCCATACCCATGCCAGCCACCATCGCCAGGGGTGGGAATTGACGTGGCCATTACAGAGACCTTTCAGAGTCACTCGAGTATCACCCACAACCTGGAACTGTACTGACATCTACTGTGACAGCGTGTCCTAAAATAAAAAAAATCAACCAATGAATTTCCACACTCACCCAAATTAAAAATATCTTACAAGCTCAAAAACTGTAAAAATATCTTCCCAATTCCGATACTGTATACAATTATGGTACTCATCTAGATTTTTCGTGGCAAATTTGCGCACATGACGCCCTCCCGCTCAAGACGAACGTCTCCACTCGTCCTCAATGCTATTGTTGTTCTTGAGGTAGTTCTATCCATTCATCAGGAAGATTATAGGGTTTACTGTAAGGATGGGTAGTATCTCATTTACGATATGATGAGAGGGTGTATATTGTGCGACGAACGGCTCATCTCCTTGGTGAAGAGTTTCGTAGATTCGGCGTATGGTTTCATAGTGTTCTCTAATGAGCTCCTCCCGTTTCACTTCTCCAACCTTCCAAATTTGAGATAGTAAACGTAGTGTGCAAACTTTTCTGGCAACGGGTCCAGAAACGGGTATGTGAAGGAGAAAAAAGCTCGCAACATAAGGACTGAGTCCTCACGAGTAAGGTGCGCCCCGTGAATGGTCTGGAAGCACATGCAAATACTAATGGCAAAAAAGGAAATTACTTCTGCTTCTCGAGGGTCTTCTGTCATTTTGCGAAGCCAAAGTCTAATTGGTAGCCATCCAATAATTAAGGATGGATAGTTTCCCCCTGGAGACAGGCATTGTTTGAGGTGATCTTCTTGGCGATCTTCCTCGCTGCTCCCGACGCCTTGCCCTCTTTGATGATCCGCCCCGGTCACTTGATGGTCCACCTCGTATCATCATCATGGTCTCGGGAGGATCTTGGCCTTCAGCTCAGGTTTTGTTTCTGAGAGGAGCAACGTAAGGTTCCCATACAGGATACGGGACCAGTCGATATTCCATGTCAGGGGTCAGGCTGTAACCTCTCAGTCGCACATCTTGGTTGTTCTTGAGAAATACGTAAATCGGACGGACAATGTTCAGATATGTTGCGACAAGTCTCCGATAGCTACCATTCCATACCTTCCTATAGTGTAATTATATATGACCTCCACAAACTCTGGACCTGCTTCCGTGAAACTTCCGTTTTGGAATGAGAATAGAACTCTTATTAATAGTCGGAAATCTTCTTGAGGTAGCAATGGCCCGTTCAACGTACGAAAACACAGGCATATATTAATGTAGAAATGGATGATTACGTGGAGTTCGTAGTAGTCTCGCGTAATCGAGATGATCCATTCCCAGGCCCTTTTCCTCTTATAGGAATCATTCTATAGTTAAAAGATGAGTATGCCCCGTGGTTGCGCATAGTCCTGTGTGAGAAGAAATTCTTCAGGCCTCTGATGGTAAGAGGCCAGACGACGTGCATAGATGTGTTGAAAAAGTGATAGATTGCTCGCGATCGAATGGTTTTGGTTGCCACCAGGACACGTGTACACCTGTGGCAGGAAAATGCGAGCTGCACCCTTCTTCTGTGTCACATCTATGACACGTGTAAATTGGGCCAAACCGAAAGTTGCCTAAAACGAAAGCCCATTTTCAGACATCTCAAAATCAAGGCGCATTTTGCCATTTTTCAAACCACTTGGTATTCTGCTCTCTGATTGGCTGCTAGATACGCCTCCATACCACTCACATCGCTACAAGTGGCGAAGTCTGAGCTGATCATTGTGGAGCATTCTGACACTTGGCATGTTATGGTTGGTTGATGGTTTGTCTCTTTCTCTAGGCTCAAAATGCTGTACACAGTGTGGCATACGTGTACTGTATCCAAGGTGGCATACGTGTACTGTCTCCTCTCTGTCGTACGTGTACAGTATTATAGGTGTCGTACGTGTACAAGTAAACAGTGGTTTCTATATTATCCTATAGTTGCCTGGACTGGCTGCATACGGCTTACACTGTACTCATTATACTGGCTGCGTACAAATCACTCTTGCACAAGTATGCAGCCAAAGTATGTTGATGCAGCCACGTTGCTTCTACAGTATTGCATGTATGGCACGTAAGGCTTAAGGCTTAATTCACGTTGAATGGCCTGCATGAGGTTTACGTACTGTTACGTAGCAAAGTGAGACAAGCCCGCCGAAAGTTGTTTTCTACTCTCATGATATATTGAGTTCCCGCCTTTGGTTTTGTTACAGGGCGAGAGACTACAGTTGCATAGGCGGGGTACGTAAGGCATAATTCACGGGTTGACTGTTTTATTAGATGTTTACGTAACAGAACGTGCATGGCTAGCATGAACGTAATGTTACTCACGTTTTGAATATTGGTAATTATGAATTTCCCGCGCATGAAAATGAGGGATTCTGAGGCATCTTGGCTTAAGTAGGCTATAGGATCAACAAAGATAGTACTGCAAATGTAGATTTTGCTACTTTCATTTTGCTTTTACAAAGCCGAAGTGAGTACCGGCAAACAGTATATAGTTCAGTCTAATAGCTCATCCAAGTAAAGAAGAGGTACGGACTTGCCTTTGATTTCAACACCAACCTCACCCTTGCCGTTCTATCTCCTTTCTGTTTCCTTTCTCCACCTGCACTCCTTCCCTACATTCCTTTTCATTCTCTCTCCTCATCCCTCACCATCCCCTGTTTATTCTATCAGGTTATGGGCCCAGCCCACGCTACCGCTCTTTCCGCTTGATCCGTCCCTCAACCGTTGACGTTGACGTTGAGGTAATTGCTTTCTCTGTGTTGTTGGTGCTGTTGGTGTTGTCACTTGTTGCTTTTTGGTTATTGTTGTTGGGTTCTTGTCGTTGTTGGACCCGTTTGGTGATTGTCAAGCACTCTGTGTGTGGATCCTGAGTGTTTTTGTGGTTATCATTGTGTGTTGTTGGAATCTTTTGTTTGTGAGAACCAATTCTAAGGCTGTCAAGCACTCTGTGTGTGGATCCTGAGTGTTTTTGTGGTTATTATTGTGTGTTAGACTAGAGCATTCATTGCTTGTGCTCTACTGCTGTTGAGACCTATTTTGTGTTGTCAAGCACTCTGTGTGAGGATCCTGAGTGCTTTGTGGTTCATTGCTCTGGTCATTGTTTGTTGGTTTGGTTTTCTGTCTCTTTTGTGGTGGTCGTGGTCATTCGACAATTCATCAGCTCGAGTTTATTGTTTGGAAGTATTGGCCTTGTTGTTTGAGGAGGAATCTAGGCCTGGTTGTTGATACCCCTTGCACTCTTGGAAAGCCTTCACGGCAACGGAAAAGAAGAAGACAGAGTGCCGGGGGTCCGCCCAAGTTTGTCCGATCTCTTGCCGAATCGTGGTCCTGGCAATCGGTTTTGTGATCCTCTCACCGGCTGTACTCTTTTGAGAACAGTGCCTTTGTGTAACGCGAGTTGGACGGACCGTACCATACAAACCCACGCGGTTGATAACGCGAGTTATCAGAAGTCGTAAGACTGAACCCGATTCCCGGTGGGAATCACGGTGTACCAGCCGAGTCGGTCCGTTGCAGTGGCCCTTTTGCGCGCCGGCGGGACAGAGACGCTCCTCGCTTGAACGATCGATACGTACGCGAAACACCATCGCCCGTGGTCGGAGAGGGAACGACTGTCTTCTAATTCCTTACTCTGGTAGCATACCGGGTACTAGTGTTCTGCACTTGTATTTTGGTACCTGCTGGCTATACTTCTGTTGAGGTATAGATACGTGCTGTGCACGGAAGGACGAGGCTCATTGGTGACCTTGAGTGCTTTCACACGAGTACGACGGAAGTCAAGCAACACAGTCCGGAAGGAAACGCGCCTGAGTTAGTACGGAAAGACTGTGATTGTGGTAAGACGCCCTTTGCTGCGGGGACCTTTCGGGGTAGTGGCTGAAAATTCCTGGCCGTCTACAGGTAAAAGTTGCTGTGCTTACTCGTGGCACACGGATCGCCTCAAAGTTGAAAGACCAGCACTGGCCGATATACAGGGGTAGCGCCCTAAGGCACAAATAAAGAGGTGGTAAGAGGTAAAGAGGAGGAAAACTAAAGAGGTAAAGAGTTGGAAATTAAACACCACGTGTCTTTGAGTAAACGCTGCAAACTTCTTATAGGGAAAGGCTTGCCGTGACAAGCGACTATCGGTCGCCGGCTTGGGATACCTGAACAGAGGACTTTGCATACTCACTGCATACGTGGTAATAGAGGTTTCAGATACAAAGGGTCTTGGATAAGAACGTAGTCATGGACGATCGCGGAGGCGGAGTTCGAATTGAAAAGCTCACCAACAATAATTTCCATGTTTGGAAGCAGAAGGTGCAGCTTCTTCTCGCCCTCCGGGAGCTTGATGACTACATTGTGGATGACCGCCTGAAGAATCCGATGACGGGCTTTCAAATCATGGACTCGGGCCGACCGCAAAGCACGGGCGCTCATCGGGTTGTCCCTTTCTGATGAGCACCTTGAGCATGTGCGCGCTGCGGCAACTGCAAAGGAGATGTGGACTATTATTCTCAACACGTTTGAAAGGCACACACTCCTCAATAAGCTTGCGGCTCGACGCCGCTTTTACACCGCGGCTATGGACGGTAACGAGAGAGTTTTGCAGTATGTTAACCGTGTGACGCAGCTAGCAGCGACCCTGAAATCCATGGATGTGACTATTGATGACAAAGAGATAGCCATGGCTGTGCTTAATGGATTGCCACCTCGGTTCGACAATCTCATCGTTGCCTTGGATGCGCTCGGAAATGAGGACAGGGTGTTTACTTTGGAATTTGTGAAGAGCCGGTTGTTGCAGGAAGAGGAGCGTGCTCAAATGAGAGAGTCAAAAGGTACAAAATCCAATGCGCGCTCATATCCAGTGCCCGTCCGAATGACTACGGAGGTAATGCTAGACAGCTGCACTGTACGAACTGCGGTCATTCCGGTCATACGGCTGACAGATGCTGGGGCAAAGATGTGAACGGTAAGCGCCCGGAAGCTCCGAGGGGCTATCGTCACCTGGGTCTCGTAGTGGCAGAGCATCTAATAGTCATCGAACGAGAAGAATCGCCCGAGAGAGATCAGCAGGCGTTCGTAGGTGCAAATGTATTTGATTCGACTTATTCCCATCCTCAGCTGATAGTAGGACAGCATAGATGAGAGTGAAATCGTTTGCCTAATGTCACGAATTAAACAGGCCGGAATTTCGGCCGGAACTTCCTCCTGGTACGCGATTCGGCATGTACTTCCCATATGACATACGATAGGAGTGTTTTCACGAGTTATACCGAATTTCTGCAGCTTCAGTCGAAATGGGAACTAAAGCCCGGGCTAGATTGCTGGGCGAGGTGACGTGGAGCTGACCCTACTAGTGGATGGTTGTCGAAAGCGGTGCATTCTGCGAGATGTTGTCCGTTCCTACTTTCGAATACTCTCTCATTTCTGTAGGCAAAGCGGACATAGAAGGGATCAAAACTGTATTTGAGAACAAATCTATGCAGATGACAAAGAATGGGAAAGTTGTGGCAACTGGAAAAATGCTGTGCGATAGCCTTCTTTATGCCATCGAAAAGTCCAGAAGATACCGAATGATACCTTGTACTCTGCGAAAGTCACCACACTCTCACATGGCACGAGAGAATGGCTCATGTAAGCAAAGAGGGCATTGCATCCATGGTACGGAACAATGTTGTAGACGGCGTGCAGATCAGTGGCTCGAGTGCATCTGAAGTATGCACATCATGCGTTCATGGAAAGGCTCATCGTTCTGCAGTGCCGAAGAAACGTACGAGTGGTAGAGCTGAAGCAATATTAGATCTTGTTCACAGTGACGTTTGTGGACCATGGAGGTTTCTTCAGTTGGAGGCACGCTACTTTGTGACTTTCACGGACGATCACTCTCCTGGGTTACCGTCTACATGATGCAGCGAAAGTCAGAGGTCTTTGATAAATATAAACTGTTCCAAGCTCGTAGCGAAGCCCATACTGGGCGCCGCATTGGTATCTTTCGTTCAGATCGAGGTGGAGAATATATGTCCACTGCATTCAAGGACTATCTTGCTGCGTGCGGAACAAAACATGAGCTTAGTGCAGTGGAGTCACCTGAACAGAATGGTGTTTCTGAGCGGCTGAACCGAACTCTGATGGATCTGGTTCGGTCAATGCTACATGCAAAGAGTCTGCCAAAACAGTTCTGGGCCGAAGCTCTGGCGACTGCTGTATACATTCGAAACAGAGTTACAACTGCGCACTTCCAAGCCACACGACCCCGCATCATATCTGGTACGGGCGCAAGCCCAATTTGTCGCACCTTCGTACGTTCGGAAGTAAATGTTGGTACACCATCCCGGCAAGCCAGTTGAGTAAGCTCGACTACCGAGCACGGGAAGCAATTATGCTTGGATATGCGGAAGCCAGCAAAGCTTACAAACTGTGGGATCCTGAATTACACAAGGTAGTTGTTTCCAGAGATGTCAGATTCAGTGAGAGCGAAACCTGCACTCCGAAATAAATGAAAACGAATCAGATGAGCTCTTGCAATTAGCTCTGATGAGGATCTTGTAGGTTCGGCGTTGAACAGGATGATCAAGTCAGCTTCCTACACTGGACACAGCCGAGATGGCTACAGCTTCGAGACAAGATATTCAGGGACAAAGCGATGACCAGGCTAATGCTGGAAACGACCCGACGGTCGCCGAAAACGTTGGTATAGATAACGAAATCCCTGAGCCCCCTGATGTGAATGTAGCTCCACGGAGATCTGAAAGGATTCGAAGGCCCCAAATGCTTGGTGGAGGTCCAATATATCCTTGACACCTAATGACACGGCTCTCGTCACAAATGTTGTCAACATCTCGTACCGACACGCGGCGACAGGCCGGACGCAGACTTTTGGAAGTCTGCCATCGAGTCCGAGCGAGACTCGATCATTCGGAACAAAACATGGAAGTTAGTCCCACGTTTGGAGGCCTCAAATATTCTGACTCCAAAATGGGTGTTTGCAATAAAAGATGCCCAGGACTCCAACGGTGGCTTTTCTCGAAAATCGAAGGCGCGTCTTGTCGCTCGTGGATTCCAACAGGTCAAAGGGGTAGATTATAATGAGACATACGCCCCTGTCGTGAAGCTCACGTCAATTCGGGTGCTTTTGGCACTTGTTGGCATCAGGATCTGGAGCTGCATCAAATGGACGTTAAGACGGCATTTCTGAACGGTGATGTGGAAGAGGACGTGTACATGGAGCAGCCTGATGGGTTTAAAGACACCTCGAAACCGAATCATGTCTGCAAGTTTCTGAAGGCCTTGTATGGTTTGAAACAGGCACATAGGCGGTGGCACCAGAAAATCGATGATTTTCTTGTTGATGGGCTCAAGTTCAAAAGTAGCACTAATGATCCCTGTGTTTATGTAAAATTTGACCCAACCTCCGACTCAATCATGATTATCCTCCTGTATGTTGATGACTTGCTGCTTGCAGGAAACAACGTGGAGGCATTGCATGGATGAAGGGGGAGCTGAACCGCCGTTTTGAAATGAAAGATTTGGGAGAGGCGAAAATGGTTGTTGGCCTTGAAATTTCTCGCCGGAGATCCGAACGCTCCTTGTGTTTATCCCAGCCACGGTTTGTAGACAGCGTTCTAGAGCGATTTGGAATGCAGAATTGTAGACCTGTTCCAACTCCTATGAATATTAAAACTGACGAGTTGAACGTGGATCGGTCGGGATACGGGTAATGATGCTCGGACAGATGCTCCATACAGGAGCGCTATTGGAGCTCTCATGTATTTGTCTGTTGGAACACGACCTGATATATCTTATGCGGTGGGTAAACTTGCACGTTTTTGCGAGGAACCAAGAGAGAAGCATTGGTTAGCAGTAAAAAGAGTGTTAAGGTATCTTGCTGGGACCAAAGATTTAGGTCTTGTGTTCCAAGGGAATGCTGAGCTGGGCTTGTCTGCATATGTGACTCGGATTGGGCCGGAGATGTGTCCGATCGCAAATCGACGAGTGGTTTCGTGTTTCGTATGGCTGGAAGTGGGGTAAGTTGGTGCTCGCGAAAGCAAACGGTTGTCGCAGCTTCGTCATGTGAGGCCGAATACATTTCGTTAACTGCAGCAAGTAAAGAGCAATATGGCTGAGACGTGTCGTTCGGGATATCCTTGAAACCTGGACATCGCTGGGCGTGAAAGCACTTGGAATTGATCATGCTACTACAATATACAGCGATAACCAGGGGGCTATGGAGCTCGCTCGAAACGAAAGCACCAACAGACGCAACAAGCACATTGATATTGCATACCACTTTGTAAGAGATGCAGTTGTGCGTAAAGAGGTGGATTTGGTGTACGTGCCAACAGTGAAAATGTTGCTGACGCCTTGACGAAACCACTAGGGCGAGTTCAGATGACAAAACTTGTTAGAATGATTGTAATGGGTAGGAAGGGGGAGCATAAATTAATCTAAAAAAACAATGTGATCGAGGGGGAGTGTTGAAAAAGTGATAGAATGCATGCGATCCCATGGTTTTTAGTTGCCACCTGGACACGTGTACACTGTAGCATGAAAATGCGAGTTGCACCCTTCTTCGTGTGTGCACACCTATGACACGTGTAAAATGGGCCAAACGAAAGTTGCCTGGGACGAAAGCCCATTTTCGGGCAACTCAAAATCACGGCGCATTTTGCCATTTTTCAAACACTTGGTATTCTGCCCTCTGATTGGCTGCTAGATACGCCTCCATACCACTCACATCGCTACAAGTGGCGATATCTGAGCTGATCATTGTGGAGCATTCTGACACTTGGCATGTTATGGTTGGTTGATGGTTTGTCTCTCTTCTAGGCTCAAAATACTGTACACAGTGTGGCATACGTGTACTGTCTCCTCTCTGTCGTTGATGGTTTGTCTCTCTTCTAGGCTCAAAGTATTGGTACACAGTGTGGCATACGTGTACTGTATCCTAGGTGGCATACGTGTACTGTAATGGGAATCGGAGAGGGTTAAGGACTTTGCTGGACGGATGAAGTTGCGGGCTTGGCTACCCAGAATTTACTCGGAACTCTAAAATCCTGGCCTTTAAGTACAACCTACAACTACTTTCTAACTCACGCGTCCACTAACAGAATCCCACAAACTGAGCCATTTGAGCGGATTTCAAGATCTTGGCCCGGTGATAACAGTCATTAGGGGCAAATTTGGAAACTGCTTCCAAGTTGACAAATTTGTGTAAATAGGTTGGCCCAATACACACATCAATACAGTACCTTATTTTGCAGACTTACCGGAAACGAATTCCCTTGTGCCAAAATAACGGACTCAATCCGTCATACGTAAAATAGAATCACATAACTGATTTTTGGATGCAGTCGGTCCAATCCTCATCATAATTACGAACCTCATACATATGATGGAATCACGTAACTGATTTTTGGATGCAGTCGGTCCAATCCTCATCATAATTACGAACCTCATACATATGATGGAATCACATAACTGATTTTTGGATGCAGTTGTACAAACCAATATCATAACTAGAAACCACATACGTATGATGGAATCACATAACTGATTTTTGGATGCAGTTGTACAAACCAATATCATAACTAGAAACCACATACGTATGATGGAATCACATAACTGATTTTTGGATGCAGTTGTACAAACCAATATCATAACTAGAAACCACATACGTATGATGGAATCACATAACTGATTTTTGGATGCAGTTGTACAAACCAATATCATAACTAGAAACCACATACGTATGATGGAATCACATAATGATTTTTGGATGCAGTTTGTACAACCAATATCATAACTAGAAAACACATACGTATGAATGGAATCACATAACTGATTTTTGTATGCAGTTGTACAAACCAATATCATAACTAGAAACCACATACGTATGATGGAATCACATAACTGATTTTGGATGCAGCTGGATAAAACCCGTAATCATAACTAGAAACCTCATACATATGATGAAATCACATAACCGATTTTTGGATGCAGCTGGATAAAACCCTTAATCATAACTAGAATCCTCATACATATGATGAAATCAAATACCTCTTTCTAGCAGTCATGACAGTATTGCCATAATTGATTCCTACTGTACAAACTCAGGTATAGTAAGGAGTACAGTACTTGGTATATTACGATGTACAGTGCGAAGTACAGTTCCTCATTTGGCACTAGTACAGTACGTGTACAACACTGCACAAAAAGGTTTCTTCTCTTAGCTGTACCACGTGTACATCACGTACACAACTGCCACCACGTACACGTGTACATAGCTTTTCTCAGCATATCTCTCATACAGTATACTCATCATCCACTTATAGTACCCTACCCTACGTAAAATCACCCATAAACAACATTTTGCTCTCTAAATCGCTGATCTCTCAAAATCGTACTTTTCGTCCCTGGGAACTTTGGTTTCTTCCGGAATGCCTTAGCGCCACCCTTCATTCGACACGTGTGCTTGTGTACACGTGGAACATGCCTCATGCCTCTTATGAGGTTTGGCACCGATGTGGGGTCATGTGATCGTCTTGCCAAATCAACAACACCCCCCCTCGATTACATGACCTAAGCATCGTGCAGCTCTCCGAGGCCTAGAGATTTTATGCATTGTATGAATTGAATGCGACAAGAGCCTTGGTGAGTATATCTGCTGCATATCTGTAGAAGGTACGTGAACAGTGAACAATCTTTCGAGTCACAGCATCTCGGACAAAATGATATGATATGTCAATGTGCTTATTTCGCCTGTTCACTCCTTCGTTACCCGCAAACGCTATTGTACCAGCATTATCACTATCACACCCGATTGTAACTGTGCTGTCTTTCGACTTTCCCAATGCGTCTGCAAGAAGGCACCTGAGCCAAGCTGCCTCTTTGCAAGCCTCACACAGTGAATTATACTCCGCTTCGCATGTGGATTTCGCAACGACCGTTTGTCTCCTAGATGACCAACTAATAGCTCCCCCACAGTTTGAACACATATCCACTGGTGGACTTTCTCGATTCCAAGCAACCACCCCAGTCTGCATCGCTGAAGCCCTCTAGAGTTTGCACTGGGAGATTTCCATCTAGAATTACACCTAGTGAGAGCGTTCCTTTGATATATCTCAGAACTCGTTGGCTGCTTGCCAGTGGTCCTCGCGAGGGTTCTCACAGTGTTGGGACAGTTTTCCCACCACATATGCAAGATTTGGACGTGACCCTACCATAAGAAACATAAAGCAGCCAATATCTGTCGATATGGTACATCGCAATACGGGCTAGTTGACATCTCAGGGTGTAATCCTTGTTCCATCGGATCCTCACGGATTGCAACTGGCCATACCAAACGTTCAAAAGGACTTGGCATACTCTGTCTGCGAAGATACAGATCCGTCTAGGGACCCTTATTCTTATTTCAAGCCCAATGCACTTTTTGGCCTCGCCTAAATCTTTCATCTCAAATCTCTTGTTCAGTCCACCTTCATCCAGGTCACGGCTTTCAGGTCACTTCCCGCAAGAAGCAAGTCATCCACATATAGGGCAATCAGCATAACACCTTTTTCTGATATGTTTGTATATAGACAGGCGTCACTTCTCGTAGTCTTGAAGCCAAGTGTGAATTAGGAAATCGTCAATCTTTTGTGCCATTGTCGACTCGCTTGCTTAAGACCATAGATAGCCTTGAGAAGTTTGCAAACATGATTGGGCCTGGAAGAGTCAACGATACTTCAGGCTGCTCCATATAAATATCCTCTTCTAAGTCACCGTTCAGAAAGGCCGTGACCACGTCCATTTGATGAAGCTCTAAATCGAAGTGGGCTACAATCGCCAACACAATCGAATCGTTGTAAATTTGATCACCGCGCAAAAGTCTCTGAGTAATCAATCCCCTCAATTGTTGAAAGCCCCACAACCAGGCGACCTTTCCCTTTTGAGTCAACGTGCCGTTATCGTCCGGCATGTCCTTTACAGTAAATACCCAGCGAGAAGTTAGAATATTGGCACCTTCCGATCGTGGAACTAGTGCCCAGGTTTTGTTTTTGCGTTGGGACTCTAGCTCCTTATCAATCGCTTTCTGCCAGAACTGTGGTTGTGGTCCACCCATCGCCTCTTTAAAGGAGTTCGGTATGTTGATGTCGCCACAGGAAGGTGTGAGTAAGCTGGTTCCCACCAGGCCTGTCCACCACTGTCGGGGTGGGCGTCGTGAACGAGTGGAGCGGCGAGGTTCCACATCGCCGGGACCAGCATCTTGCTCACCACTCACTTCTTCTGGTTGCAAAGTCTCATTAGTTGAGTCGGGCTCAATACCTTGACTTTGAAAGTTCTCAACCTCCGCCGGTGACCCTGTTTCAATGCCATGTTCATTATCACCATTAGATGTTTCAGACTCAATTTCGTCAGTATCGGTCGTCTCCACTGGGTCAACGTCCATATCATTATCATCGGAAATGTTCATCGTAAGAGCAAGCCCCTGGTCTCGACTCATCGAACTGCACATCCCTGGAAATAACAATGCGATGTAAATTGTCATCCCAAATTTTGTAGGCCTTAGTTCCCGGCGGATACCCAACAAACATTCCCGTTGTTGCGCGGTCGTCAAGTTTACGCACCTCATTACCAGGCACCTTGTACCAGCATTGACATCCAAACACACGTAGGTGAGATACATCGGGCTTTTTCTTCATCCATAGGTGAAATGGAGTAACGAGACCACCCAAAGCTCTTGTCGTGACACGATTGCGAACGTAAACTGCGTTATCAAGAGCTTCAGCCCAGAAAGCTTTCGGAACCTTCATATGGGACAGCATAGACCTGACGAGATCAATCAGGGTACGATTGAGCCGTTCTGCCACACCATTCTGTTCAGGTGTGTATGCA
The DNA here is from genome assembly GCA_002205965.3 of Kappaphycus alvarezii. Taxonomy (NCBI): domain Eukaryota; phylum Rhodophyta; class Florideophyceae; order Gigartinales; family Solieriaceae; genus Kappaphycus; species Kappaphycus alvarezii. The sequence goes on from NADL03000260.1 coordinate 22,745, forward strand.
GCGGTCGTTTGATGAACAGTTCCTTGTGACGATAGAAAGGATTGGAACTCTGAAGAAAGATACTCTCCTCCACGATCAGATCGAAGCACTTTCACGCGTTGACCAGTGTGTGTGAAGGCATATTGGGCAAACTTCTGATAAAAATGGAACGTTTCATCTTTACTCTTCATCGGATAGACAACACTCCAGTTTGAGTGGTCATCGATAAAAGTGACAAAGTATCTAGCACCACCTACTGACTGTACTTGGAGTGGGCCGCAGACGTCCGAATGGACCAAGTCTAGCAAATGTTTGGCCCTGCCTCCAGAGCGCTGTTTAGGAATCACAGCACGAGTTGCTTTTCCTAACACACACGCATCACATGTCACAGATTCACAGTCAGAAGATGAGCTAGCGTCTCTTGTTATATCTGAAGAGGAGATATGAAGTCCACTTACCACGTTCTTACGAGCCATGGACAATATTCCTTGAGTGTGAACGTGGGCCAATCTTTCATGCCATGTCTTCAAAGAGGCTTTGTGCGCCGAATGAACCTCGTTACATGTGTCAAGCACATACAGCTCTCCTCGACTTGTGGCAGTAGCCACGATGCAGTCACTCCTCTTCACAGTGCACTTGTCACGAACGAACTCAACGTCAAATCCATTATCGACCATCTTACGTACAGAGATTAGGGAAAAAGCAAAGCTTGGAACGTGCAGCACATTGGTGAGCTTGCATGACTTTTGAACTCCGCTCACTAAAAGCGTAATGGGGACGGTCCCGACTCCAGCTACTACTGCACACGCTTTTGTTCCCATTTCTACGCGGCTGTTTGAGACCTCCCTGTAGTCGGAGAACAGTCTCTTGTCAAATGTCATGTGTGCGGAGCATCCAGAGTCGATAAGCCAAGTGTTTGAGGTTATGTTGATACCAGAGTTATCTACCTTGTTCATCAGACATATGTACTCGACTTCATTAATTTCCAGATCTTCTTGCTCTTGAGCAATCATCGCAGTAGGCTTCTGTGACTGTCTACGTAGGAACCGGTCAGGTGGCGGTGGTCGCCTTCCGTTGATGTCCTTTCCCCAGCAGCGGGCAGCGGAGTGTCCATTGTGACCACAGTTGGTGCATGTCAAAGTCGAAACACGCCTTGCCTCAGGGATGTGCCCAATAAGAGCAGACTTGGCGGATTCTGCCTTCTAGTAAGCCTCATCGATGCACGTTGCTCCTCTTGGAGCAGGCGACTTTTTACATATTCTACTCCGAACGTGTTATCTTCGGATCCAAGAGCGTCAAGCGCTACAATGAGATTTTGAAACCTCTGCGGAAGACCATTGAGAACTGCCATAGCCATTTCCTTGTCATCAATGATGACTCCCATTGACTTTAAGCGAGCTGCTAGGTGTCGCACACGTCCTATGTATGGCAAAACTTTCTCATTGTCTAGCATGGTGACCGTGTAGAAGTCTCTCCGGGCCGCCAGCTTATTTAGTAATGTGTGGCGCTCAAAAACTTCCAAGATGGCGTCCCACATTTCTTTGGCTGTGACAGCATCTCTCACATGATCCAGGTGATCATCGGACAGCGACAGGCCGATGATGGCCCGGGCCTTTCGATCCCCTTGCTTCCATGCCTTGTAAGTGGAAGATTGTTCATCTTCAGGAACGGTGCCATCAGTAATATACTGTTCCACATCGCGAAGGGCCAACAGGAGCTGAATCTTCTGTTTCCACACGTAGAAATTGGTATCCGTGAGCTTTTCGATCTTCATCGATCCTCCTCCTTGATCTTCTCCGCTACTCATTGCAATATTCTAGAGGTGCTAATGTTCTGTTCGAAGATCCCAAGCCGGGGACCGATAGTCCCTTGTAGTGGCAAGCCCACCTCTATAAGAACACAGCACACGAAACTCTAGACTAAAGCAAAGGCCAAAGACGTCGCTTCAAACAAACAAATGGATCTCTTTAAATTCTCTGGGACAAAACTACTTTCAAGTGTTCCTTCCCGTTCTCGTGACGCTTGAGAACCTCGTGGGAATCGAACACTCTATCACAAGCAGTACACCTAGGGGTCTTTTTCTTGTTTTTCTCTCTAGTCCTATGACCCTTAGAATTGATGTGATCGTAGAATGTCTGTGCGCTATTGCAGCTAATATCACAGAGCTTGCAGTACCTCTTGTTCCTCGGCGGAACTCTTCGTTTAGCCTTTAGTTCCTTCTTGGCAACTCGATCGGCGAGGGCTTTAGCTTTCTTTGCCGAGAGGCGTTGAACTTTCTTTATTGGCTTATCCAGAGGTACTGACTTACGAGGGATCCTATACCTTTCCCTAGACGAGGGAAGCGCGAGCGTCTTCGGCGGCGGTCCTTCTGGTTCGAGTACTTCGATCGATTCCACAACTGTCCTCCCCACAGATGGCAAAGTCCTAACTGTCGCAGCCCTGGGCACTCGGGGCACCAGGGCTAATTCCGAGTCTAGCACAACCCCGCAAAAGCAGGCACAAAAGTGGAAGTGATCGTCAGTAACAGCTTTTGGGATTATGAGTCTTTAGACCAACCAAAAGGTGCAAAGAGAATCACTTCGATGTGCAAAGAAATGGAATTATTCAAATAGCTTACCGGAACGAGTAGACATAATCAAGAGACTGAGATAGACAAGAAAACAATGCAGCAACACACGGCGACTTACGGGGTTCAGAGAAAGAGACGGCGTTGAACTGGGCCCATAACCTAATGGGAATCGGAGAGGGTGAAGGACTTTGCTGGACGGATGAAGTTGCGGGCTTGGCTACCCAGAATTTACTCGGAACTCTAAAATCCTGGCCTTAAGTACAACCTACAACTACTTTCTAACTCACTGCGTCCACTAACAGAATCCCACAAACTGAGCCATTTGAGCGGATTTCAAGATCTTGGCCCGGTGATAACAGTCATTAGGGGCAAATTTGGAACTGCTTCCAAAGTTGACAAATTTGTGTAAATAGGTTGGCCCAATACACACATCAATACAGTACCTTATTTTGCAGACTTACCGGAAACGAATTCCCTTGTGCCAAAATAACGGACTCAATCCGTCATACGTAAAATAGAATCACATAACTGATTTTTGGATGCAGTCGGTCCAATCTTCATCATAATTACGAACCTCATACATATGATGGAATCACATAACTGATTTTTGGATGCAGTTGTACAATCTTCATCATAATAGAACCATACGTATGATGGAATCACATAACTGATTTTTGGATGCAGTTGTACAAACCAATATCATAACTAGAAACCACATACGTATGATGGAATCACATAACTGATTTTTGGATGCAGTTGTACAAACCAATATCATAACTAGAAACCACATACGTATGATGGAATCACATAACTGATTTTTGGATGCAGCTGGATAAAACCCGTAATCATAACTAGAAACCTCATACATATGATGAAATCACATAACTGATTTTTGGATGCAGCTGGATAAAACCCTAATAACTAGAAACTCATACATAATATAAAATCAAATACCTCTTTCTAGCAGTCATGACAGTATTGCCATAATTGATTCCTACTGTACAAACTCAGGTATAGTAAGGAGTACAGTACTTGGTATATTACGATGTACAGTGCGAAGTACAGTTCCTCATTTGGCACTAGTACAGTACGTGTACAACACTGCACAAAAAGGTTTCTTCTCTTAGCTGTACCACGTGTACATCACATACACAACTGCCACCACGTACACGTGTACATAGCTTTCCTCAGCATATCTCTCATACAGTATACTCATCATCCACTTATAGTACCCTACCCTACGTAAAATCACCCCATAAACAACATTTTTGCCCTCTAAATCGCTGATCTCTCAAAATCGTACTTTCGTCCCTGGGAACTTTGGATTTCTTCCGGAATGCCTTAGCGCCACCCTTCATTCGACACGTGTGCTTGTGTACACGTGGAACATGCCTCATGCCTCTTATGAGGTTTGGCACCGATGTGGGGATGTGATCGTTTGCCAAATCAACAACATGTGATTCCATCATACGTATGTGGTTTCTAGTTATGATATTGGTTTGTACAACTGCATCCAAAATCAGTTATGTGATTCCATCATATGTATGAGGTTCGTAATTATGATGAAGATTGGACCGACTGCATCCAAAAATCAGTTATGTGATTCTATTTTAAGTATGGCGGATTGAGTCCCGTTATTTGGCACAAGGGATTCGTTTCCGGTAAGTCTGCAAATAAGGTACTGTATTGATGTGTGTATTGGGCCAACCTATTTACACAAATTTGTCAACTTTTGGAAGCAGTTCCAAATTTGCCCCTAATGACTGTTATCACCGGGCCAAGATTTGAAATCCGCTCAAATGGCTCAGTTTGTGGATTCTGTTAGTGGACGCAGTGAGTTAGAAGTAGTTGTAGGTTGTACTTAAGGCCAAGATTTTAGAGTTCCGAGTAAATTCTGGGTAGCTAAGCCGCAGCTTCATCCTCTCTCCACCAGCCTCCCTATCGCAATCATCATGCCAATTGCTTCACCACCACTAAAGGAAGCAGTTTACTCGGCTTGTATAGACTTTTTGGCTACCCCAAAGTCTCAAACAACATACTAATACCATACAATGCATTCATGGGAATCGTGTGAACCAGAGAGACTATTAGAAGATATTTCCTCAACTTAAATATCTAGGTGCCATACCATGCCAGCCACCCATCGGCCAGGGGTTGGAATTGACGTGGCCATTACATAGACCTTTCAGAGTCACTCGTAGTATCACCCAAACCTGGAACTGTACTGACATCTACTGTGACAACGTGTCCTAAAATAAAAAAAATCAACCAATGAATTTTCCACACTCACCCAAATTAAAATATCTTACAAGCTCAAAAACTGTAAAATATCTTCCCAATTCCGATACTGTATACAATTATGGTCCTCATCTAGATTATTTCGTGTGCGAATTTGCGCAATCACGCCCTCCCGCTCAAGACGAACGTCTCCACTCGTCTCGGTGCTCTTGTTGCTCTGTAGGTAGTTCTATCCATTCATCAGGAAGATTATAGGTTTACTGTAAGGATGTGGTAGTATCTCATTTACGATATGATGAGAGGGTGTATATTGTGCGATGAACGGCTCATCTTCTTGGTGAAGAGTTTCGTAGATTCGGCGTATGGTTTCATAGTGTTCTCTAATGAGCTCCTCCCGTTTCACTTCTCCAAACCTTCCAAATTTGAGGTAATAAACGTATGTGCAAACGTTTCTGGCAACGGGTCCAGAAACGGGTATGTGAAGGAGAAAAAAGCTCGCAACATAAGGACTGAGTCCTCACGAGTAAGGTGCGCCCCGTGAATGGTCTGGAAGCACATGCAAATACTAATGGCAAAAAAAGGAAATTACTTCTTCTTCTCGAGGGTCTTCTGTCATTTTGCGAAGCCAACGTCTAATTGGTAGCCATCCAATAATTAAGGATGGATAGTTTCCCCCTGGGAGACAGGCATTGTTTGAGGTGATCTTCTTGGCGATCTTCCTCGCTGCTCCCGACGCCTTGCCCTCTTTGATGATCCGCCCCGGTCACTTGATGGTCCAGCTCGTATCATCATCATGGTCTCAGGAGGATCTTGGCCTTCAGCTCAGGTTTTGTTTCTGAGAGGAGCAACGTAAGGTTCCCATACAGGATACGGGACCAGTCGATATTCCATGTCAGGGGTCAAGCTGTAACCTCTCAGTCGCACATCTTGGTTGTTCTTGAGAAATACGTAAATCGGAGGACAATGTTCAGATATGTTGCGACAAGTCTCCGATAGCTACCATTCATAGCTTTAACAGAGCTTATAATGCGGGTGTCTTTCCTCCGTGACGATGCAAGGGTTCCAGTACTTTGTTTGGAAGGCCGGCCACTTCACAGCCTGCTGCATTGCTTTTCCGTGTGCTACAAGTACTTTAAAGCCGACTGAAAAAATTTGGACTGGAGGCTCTGCATCCTTTTTTCTTGTCTGTGTTAGCGCGCGGTGTGATCTACAGCCTTCTGTGGCCAGTAGTTCGACTTCTCTACTCCCTTCATCGGTAATATTGTTTCCATGTCTCTTTGCAACATTCTAGGAGCCCTCCCGTACACTTAGCTCGAATGGTGAGCGTCCACTTCTTCTTCTTCTTCGACAATAGCTGTATAATACTTTTGGTAAGGCATCTTCCCATTGGATTTCATTCTCCGACATAGTTTTCGATATTGCTCGTTTGATGGTTCCAACCACTCCTCTCCGCTTTCCCTTTTGACATAGGAGCGTATGGGAGAACTGTCTATAGGTGAATACCTTTTTCTTCCAAGAAACGAAGCAGTGAAGTTGCAGTAAAACAAAGGGCGCTATCCGAGATGATCTTTTTTGGAAGACAAACGGTTCAATTATTTCTTTTTCGATGAATCCAGTACCACCTCACCATTTGCCTCCTCAACTGCAACTGCTATTGGCCATCCAGTAATATGTTCCACCGCTATAAGGAGATATTTGTTTCCGGAGAGGTTTCCTTGAATGGGCCGGCAAAGTCAATTTGAGAATGTTTCAAAAGACCGGAAACTGGAAAGCTTAGAGTTGTCTTATAATTACGTATCGGAGTGAATTTTTTGACAGTTGTGGCAGCTTTTTACGAAATATATAGACGTCTTTATGGATACTTGGCCACCAGAATCTCTCCGTAATGAACATTTTGGTTGCTTCGAGATCCTATTGCCCTAACTCATCATGAAAAGTTCTCAAGATCTTCATCCTTTCTTTCATAGGGGCTACTAGTCGAGGACCGGCTTTTGTGTGTCGGAAGATTTTCGCATTCCACAATGTAAAAGCCTTTTGGTTCCTGCGTACCCAATTTCTGTGTTCCAGATAACTTTTCTCATTTCTAGTCCATCAAGGAATTTAATTAGTCCGTGAAGATTACCTTCGTACTCGTTATTGTTCTGCACTTGCACCTCGGCAACTCCGACGATGTCCTCGGAAGCTTTTTCATTTGGACTCAGCGGATCCCTCAAACGGATAGGTAATCGGCAGGCTGATTATTGCGTCCGGGCCTATACAAAATTTCAAACCGATGTTCTGCGAAAATTTCGCGCGCCAGCGGGCCAAACGGTGATGTACATCTTTCTTTGGAATGCTGTCTTAAGTGCCTGTTGACCAGTTATCAAGACAAATTTCTCGAGTGATAAAAGGTAAACGCGAAACTTTTCAGTGCGAAGAAAACAGCGAGCGCTTCTTTTTCGCAGACCGAGTATCTCTTTTCCGCATCATTCAGAGTGCGACTTGCGAATTGAACCGGGTGTAATCTTCCGTTTTCATCTTTTTGGGACAAACGGCACCTAAAGACCGTTCTGAGGCATCTGTCTCTACAAAAATGGTCTCTTGAAATCTGGATACATAAGCACTGGAGGGAACCCATAGCTTATCTTCAAGCCCTCAAATGCAGTTTGCATTTCCTGTCCCAGTAAAATTTTCCATTCTTTTAGTGCTGGCATGTAACGGTGCTGCAGTTTGGCGAAATCTTTGATAAATCTTCTGTATTATGAGGCCAGTCCTAAGAAGCTTCGAACCTCCGTTTTTGAGGCGGGCCTTGGTGCAAACTTGATTTTTTTCGTTTTCTCTGAATCCACTCTAATTTCTTCTTGATCGACAATATTGCCGAGTAATTGGATAGAAGTTTTCGCAAAGAAGCATTTGCTCAACTTAATTTTCAGGCTGTATGCAGATATTCTTTCCCCTACTGTCTTGACGTGCGATATGTGCTGATCCAACGTTTTTGAGAATATTACCACATCATCGATATAAACTCTTGCAAATGGACGTCCTTCCAAACCCCCGTTCATCATTCGTTGAAATGTAGCTGGGCGTTCATGAGACCAAAAGGCATCACTTCGAACCTGAATGTACCGGCTTTGCTGGTAAAAGTTGTTATTTTCTTACATCTTTCATCAAATGGAATCTGTCCGTAACCAGTGTAAAGATCCATTAAGGTGAAGTATCTCCCGTCCCTCAAGTCTTCGAGGATTTCCTTCATATTTGGAATCGGTAATCGATCGGGTATCATTCTCTGGTTCAGCTGTCGGTAATCGACGCAAAAGCGAAGTTTTCCATCCTTCTTTGGTGCTATCACAACCCGAAATGACCATGGGGATGAAACTGGCCAAGTAATTATATTTTCAGCATACTTGTAACATTCTCTGAGATAAATTGGTCAGAATTTGGCGGTTGACGTCTAGGCCTGTGGTAAATTGGTTGAGTATCGGTAAGTTCAAATGAGTGAGTGACCGGTACGCTTGCTTGTCTTAGATCGGAAGCGCTCCATTAAATTACTTCGGAAGATGTTAAAATGTCAGATATTTTCATTGCGGCGGGACTGGAAGGTGCTGTACTTTTTCTTGAATATCTGCCATTTGGCGCTGGTCTTCTTCTCGAGCGCCTCCCTCCAAATTTTGAAGGACCTCTTCCGGCGTGCTCACACCTTCAGATATGGAATTCGATATATTCTTGTTTTCCTTGCAATTGTAATCTTCTTTCATTCTTCGAACTCCGTCCTTTGATTCGATATTATCGCAAAAAGAAACACATTCAAGGGTCAGACCTACCCTAGAATCCCAGTCTTCATCTGTTTCAAACCCAGAATCATAATCATCCCATGCCATGTTCATTATCCCCCGAGCGTACCCTTCTCCACTTCCGAAAGTGTTAGCTGGTTCGGAACCTTCGCTGTCATAGCTAGAAGTGAAATCTTCACTGTCCGTTTCTTTTAAATCTTCTGAAGGTGTGCTTTTGTCGAAAAACAGGGGCATCTTCATGGTTCTGCCGTCAAAATTAACTGAAACGATTTGGTTGCCCAAGTCAATGCAGGTCCCTAGTCCTTCCTGTTTAAAAGTTAATAGAATGCATGCGATCCCATGGTTTTGGCAAGAAGACGATCACATGACCCCACATCGGTGCCAAACCTCATAAGAGGCATGAGGCATGTTCCACGTGTACACATGCACACGTGTCGAATGAAGGGTGGCGCTAAGGCATTCCGGAAGAAATCCAAAGTTCCCAGGGACGAAAGTACGATTTTGAGAGATCAGCGATTTAGAGGGCAAAATGTTGTTTATGGGGTGATTTTACGTAGGGTAGGGTACTATAAGTGGATGATGAGTATACTGTATGAGAGATATGCTGAGGAAAGCTATGTACACGTGTACGTGGTGGCAGTTGTGTATGTGATGTACACGTGGTACAGCTAAGAGAAGAAACCTTTTTGTGCAGTGTTGTACACGTACTGTACTAGTGCCAAATGAGGAACTGTACTTCGCACTGTACATCGTAATATACCAAGTACTGTACTCCTTACTATACCTGAGTTTGTACAGTAGGAATCAATTATGGCAATACTGTCATGACTGCTAGAAAGAGGTATTTGATTTTATATTATGTATGAGGATTCTAGTTATGATTAAGGGTTTTATCCAGCTGCATCCAAAAATCGTTATGTGATTTCATCATATGTATGAGGTTTCTAGTTATGATTACGGTTTTACAGCTGCATCCAAAAATCAGTTATGTGATTCCATCATACGTATGTGGTTTCTAGTTATGATGAAGTTTGTACAACTGCATCCAAAAATCAGTTATGTGATTCCATCATATGTATGAGGTTCGTAATTATGATGAAGATTGGACCGACTGCATCCAAAAATCAGTTATGTGATTCTATTTTACGTATGACGGATTGAGTCCGTTATTTTGGCACAAGGGAATTCGTTTCCGGTAAGTCTGCAAAATAAGGTACTGTATTGATGTGTGTATTGGGCCAACCTATTTACACAAATTTGTCAACTTTGGAAGCAGTTCCAAATTTGCCCCTAATGACTGTTATCACCGGGCCAAGATCTTGAAATCCGCTCAAATGGCTCAGTTTGTGGGATTCTGTTAGTGGACGCAGTGAGTTAGAAAGTAGTTGTAGGTTGTACTTAAGGCCAGGATTTTAGAGTTCCGAGTAAATTCTGGGTAGCCAAGCCCGCAACTTCATCCGTCCAGCAAAGTCCTTCACCCTCTCCGATTCCCATTAGGTTATGGGCCCAGTTCAACGCCGTCTCTTTCTCTGAACCCCGTAAGTCGCCGTGTGTTGCTGCATTGTTTTCTTGTCTATCTCAGTCTCTTGATTATGTCTACTCGTTCCGGTAAGCTATTTGAATAATTCCATTTCTTTGCACATCGAAGTGATTCTCTTTGCACCTTTTGGTTGGTCTAAAGACTCATAATCCCAAAAGCTGTTACTGACGATCACTTCCACTTTTGTGCCTGCTTTTGCGGGGTTGTGCTAGACTCGGAATTAGCCCTGGTGCCCCGAGTGCCCAGGGCTGCGACAGTTAGGACTTTGCCATCTGTGGGGAGGACAGTTGTGGAATCGATCGAAGTACTCGAACCAGAAGGACCGCCGCCGAAGACGCTCGCGCTTCCCTCGTCTAGGGAAAGGTATAGGATCCCTCGTAAGTCAGTACCTCTGGATAAGCCAATAAAGAAAGTTCAACGCCTCTCGGCAAAGAAAGCTAAAGCCCTCGCCGATCGAGTTGCCAAGAAGGAACTAAAGGCAAACGAAGAGTTCCGCCGAGGAACAAGAGGTACTGCAAGCTCTGTGATATTAGCTGCAATAGCGCACAGACATTCTACGATCACATCAATTCTAAGGGTCATAGGACTAGAGAGAAAAACAAGAAAAAGACCCCTAGGTGTACTGCTTGTGATAGAGTGTTCGATTCCCACGAGGTTCTCAAGCGTCACGAGAACGGGAAGGAACACTTGAAAGTAGTTTTGTCCCAGAGAATTTAAAGAGATCCATTTGTTTGTTTGAAGCGACGTCTTTGGCCTTTGCTTTAGTCTAGAGTTTCGTGTGCTGTGTTCTTATAGAGGTGGGCTTGCCACTACAAGGGACTATCGGTCCCCGGCTTGGGATCTTCGAACAGAACATTAGCACCTCTAGAATATTGCAATGAGTAGCGGAGAAGATCAAGGAGGAGGATCGATGAAGATCGAAAAGCTCACGGATACCAATTTCTACGTGTGGAAACAGAAGATTCAGCTCCTGTTGGCCCTTCGCGATGTGGAACAGTATATTACTGATGGCACCGTTCCTGAAGATGAACAATCTTCCACTTACAAGGCATGGAAGCAAGGGGATCGAAAGGCCCGGGCCATCATCGGCCTGTCGCTGTCCGATGATCACCTGGATCATGTGAGAGATGCTGTCACAGCCAAAGAAATGTGGGACGCCATCTTGGAAGTTTTTGAGCGCCACACATTACTAAATAAGCTGGCGGCCCGGAGAGACTTCTACACGGTCACCATGCTAGACAATGAGAAAGTTTTGCCATACATAGGACGTGTGCGACACCTAGCAGCTCGCTTAAAGTCAATGGGAGTCATCATTGATGACAAGGAAATGGCTATGGCAGTTCTCAATGGTCTTCCGCAGAGGTTTCAAAATCTCATTGTAGCGCTTGACGCTCTTGGATCCGAAGATAACACGTTCGGAGTAGAATATGTAAAAAGTCGCCTGCTCCAAGAGGAGCAACGTGCATCGATGAGGCTTACTAGAAGGCAGAATCCGCCAAGGTCTGCTCTTATTGGGCACATCCCTGAGGCAAGGCGTGTTTCGACTTTGACATGCACCAACTGTGGTCACAATGGACACTCCGCTGCCCGCTGCTGGGGAAAGGACATCAACGGAAGGCGACCACCGCCACCTGACCGGTTCCTACGTATACAGTCACAGAAGCCTACTGCGATGATTGCTCAAGAGCAAGAAGATCTGGAAATTAATGAAGTCGAGTACATATGTCTGATGAACAAGGTAGATAACTCTGGTATCAACATAACCTCAAACACTTGGCTTATCGACTCTGGATGCTCCGCACACATGACATTTGACAAGAGACTGTTCTCCGACTACAGGGAGGTCTCAAACAGCCGCGTAGAAATGGGAACAAAAGCGTGTGCAGTAGTAGCTGGAGTCGGGACCGTCCCCATTACGCTTTTAGTGAGCGGAGTTCAAAAGTCATGCAAGCTCACCAATGTGCTGCACGTTCCAAGCTTTGCTTTTTCCCTAATCTCTGTACGTAAGATGGTCGATAATGGATTTGACGTTGAGTTCGTTCGTGACAAGTGCACTGTGAAGAGGAGTGACTGCATCGTGGCTACTGCCACAAGTCGAGGAGAGCTGTATGTGCTTGACACATGTAACGAGGTTCATTCGGCGCACAAAGCCTCTTTGAAGACATGGCATGAAAGATTGGCCCACGTTCACACTCAAGGAATATTGTCCATGGCTCGTAAGAACGTGGTAAGTGGACTTCATATCTCCTCTTCAGATATAACAAGAGACGCTAGCTCATCTTCTGACTGTGAATCTGTGACATGTGATGCGTGTGTGTTAGGAAAAGCAACTCGTGCTGTGATTCCTAAACAGCGCTCTGGAGGCAGGGCCAAACATTTGCTAGACTTGGTCCATTCGGACGTCTGCGGCCCACTCCAAGTACAGTCAGTAGGTGGTGCTAGATACTTTGTCACTTTTATCGATGACCACTCAAACTGGAGTGTTGTCTATCCGATGAAGAGTAAAGATGAAACGTTCCATTTTTATCAGAAGTTTGCCCAATATGCCTTCACACACACTGGTCAACGCGTGAAAGTGCTTCGATCTGATCGTGGAGGAGAGTATCTTTCTTCAGAGTTCCAATCCTTTCTATCGTCACAAGGAACTGTTCATCAAACGACCGCTGCATACACACCTGAACAGAATGGTGTGGCAGAACGGCTCAATCGTACCCTGATTGATCTCGTCAGGTCTATGCTGTCCCATATGAAGGTTCCGAAAGCTTTCTGGGCTGAAGCTCTTGATAACGCAGTTTACGTTCGCAATCGTGTCACGACAAGAGCTTTGGGTGGTCTCGTTACTCCATTTCACCTATGGATGAAGAAAAAGCCCGATGTATCTCACCTACGTGTGTTTGGATGTCAATGCTGGTACAAGGTGCCTGGTAATGAGGTGCGTAAACTTGACGACCGCGCAACAACGGGAATGTTTGTTGGGTATCCGCCGGGAACTAAGGCCTACAAAATTTGGGATGACAATTTACATCGCATTGTTATTTCCAGGGATGTGCAGTTCGATGAGTCGAGACCAGGGGCTTGCTCTTACGATGAACATTTCTCCGATGATAATGATATGGACGTTGACCCAGTGGAGACGACCGATACTGACGAAATTGAGTCTGAAACATCTAATGGTGATAATGAACATGGCATTGAAACAGGGTCACCGGCGGAGGTTGAGAACTTTCAAAGTCAAGGTATTGAGCCCGACTCAACTAATGAGACTTTGCAACCAGAAGAAGTGAGTGGTGAGCAAGATGCTGGTCCCGGCGATGTGGAACCTCGCCGCTCCACTCGTTCACGACGCCCACCCCGACAGTGGTGGACAGGCCTGGTGGGAACCAGCTTACTCACACCTTCCTGTGGCGACATCAACATACCGAACTCCTTTAAAGAGGCGATGGGTGGACCACAACCACAGTTCTGGCAGAAAGCGATTGATAAGGAGCTAGAGTCCCAACGCAAAAACAAAACCTGGGCACTAGTTCCACGATCGGAAGGTGCCAATATTCTAACTTCTCGCTGGGTATTTACTGTAAAGGACATGCCGGACGATAACGGCACGTTGACTCAAAAGGGAAAAGGTCGCCTGGTTGTGCGGGGCTTTCAACAAATTGAGGGGATTGATTACTCAGAGACTTTTGCGCCGGTGATCAAATTTACAACGATTCGATTGTTGTTGGCGATTGTAGCCCACTTCGATTTAGAGCTTCATCAAATGGACGTGGTCACGGCCTTTCTGAACGGTGACTTAGAAGAGGATATTTATATGGAGCAGCCTGAAGGTATCGTTGACTCTTCCAGGCCCAATCATGTTTGCAAACTTCTCAAGGCTATCTATGGTCTTAAGCAAGCGAGTCGACAATGGCACAAAAAGATTGACGATTTCCTAATTCACACTTGGCTTCAAGACTACGAGAAGTGACGCCTGTCTATATACAAACATATCAGAAAAAGTGTTATGCTGATTGCCCTATATGTGGATGACTTGCTTCTTGCGGGAAGTGACCTGAAAGCCGTGACCTGGATGAAAGGTGAACTGAACAAGAGATTTGAGATGAAAGATTTAGGCGAGGCCAAAAAGTGCATTGGGCTTGAAATAAGTAGAAAAAGGGTCCCTAGACGGATCTATATCTCGCAGACAGAGTATGCCAAGTCCATTTTGAAACGTTTTGGTATGGCCAGTTGCAATCCCGTGAGGACTCCGATGGAACAAGGATTACACCCTGAGATGTCAACTAGCCCGTATTGCGATGTACCATATCGACAGATCATTGGCTGCTTAATGTTTCTTATGGTAGGGTCACGTCCAGATCTTGCATATGTGGTGGGAAAACTGTCCCAACACTGTGAGAACCCTCGCGAGGACCACTGGCAAGCAGCCAAACGAGTTCTGAGATATATCAAAGGAACGCTCTCACTAGGTGTAATTCTAGATGGAAATCTCCCAGTGCAAACTCTAGAGGGCTTCAGCGATGCAGACTGGGGTGGTTGCTTGGACTCGAGAAAGTCCACCAGTGGATATGTGTTCAAACTGTGTGGGGGAGCTATTAGTTGGTCATCTAGGAGACAAACGGTCGTTGCGAAATCCACATGCGAAGCGGAGTATATTGCACTGTGTGAGGCTTGCAAAGAGGCAGCTTGGCTCAGGTGCCTTCTTGCAGACGCATTGGGAAAGTCGAAAGACAGCACAGTTACAATCGGGTGTGATAATGCTGGTACAATAGCGTTTGCGGGTAACGAAGGAGTGAACAGGCGAAATAAGCACATTGACATATCATATCATTTTGTCCGAGATGCTGTGACTCGAAAGATTGTTTCACTGTTTCACGTACCTTCTACAGATATGCCAGCAGATATACTCACCAAGCCTCTTGGTCGCATTCAATTCATACAATGCATAAAATCTCTAGGCCTCGGAGAGCTGCACGATGCTTAGGTCATGTAATCGAGGGGGGGTGTTGTTGTGATTTCGTGAGACGATCACACGCCCATCGCACTGACTAGACGTCTCGCACGGAGGTTGGGAAGCTGTATATGTGTACACGTGGACACATGTGGTTCTGAAGGGAAATATATGCCAAATTTACCCGAAAAGCAAAGTTGCCGGGGACGAAAGGCCATTTTCAGGGGTCGACGAAAAATGCAAATTTTGCATAATTGTTGACAAGTGGAACTTGGCCCATAATGCCTAGGCTAAGAATTGCCTGCTTTAATCCTATTGGCTGACAGGGACAATACTGCAATTCTATTGGCCCAGGATGTACACGTGTCAGGTGTTGTAGAGGTTCCTTGGCTGGTTTTAGTTGTTCAAAGGCAGTATATATAACGGTTATTTATGAGCTATTTAGAGGTCAAAATGTTGTTTAGGGGGTCCCTTTACGTAGGGAAATGTGCTGTAAGGGTGTGAGGAATGTAGTGTACGGGAGCTGTGCTGAATAAGACATATACACGTGTACAGGTTGGCATTGGTGTATGCGATGTACACGTGGTACAGCTAAGAGAAGAAACCTTTTTGTGCAGTGTTGTACACGTACTGTACTAGTGCCAAATGAGGAACTGTACTCGCACTGTACATCGTAATATGCCAAGTACTGTACTCCTTACTATACCTGAGTTTGTACAGTAGGAATCAATTATGGCAATATGTCATGACTGCTAGAAAGAGGTATTTGATTTTATATTATGTATGAGGTTCTAGTTATGATTACGGGTTTTATCCAGCTGCATCCAAAATCAGTTATGTGATTCCATCATACGTATGTGGTTTCTAGTTATGATATTGGTTTGTACAACTGCATCCAAAAATCAGTTATGTGATTCCATCATATGTATGAGGTTCGTAATTATGATGAAGATTGGACCGACTGCATCCAAAAATCAGTTATGTGATTCTATTTTACGTATGACGGATTGAGTCCGTTATTTTGGCACAAGGGAATTCGTTTCCGGTAAGTCTGCAAAATAAGGTACTGTATTGATGTGTGTATTGGGCCAACCTATTTACACAAATTTGTCAAATTTGGAAGCAGTTCCAAATTTGCCCCTAATGACTGTTATCACCGGGCCAAGATCTTGAAATCCGCTCAAATGGCTCAGTTTGTGGGATTCTGTTAGTGGACGCAGTGAGTTAGAAAGTAGTTGTAGGTTGTACTTAAGGCCAGGATTTTAGAGTTCCGAGTAAATTCTGGGCAGCTAAGCCCGCAGCTTCATCCTCTCTCCCACCAGCCTTCCCTATCGCAACTCATCATCAGGTTATGGGCCCAGTTCAACGCTATCTCTGTCTTTGATTCCAGTAAGTCGCCCTGTGTCGTTGCCCTGTTTCGTTTTGTTTGTCTCAGCCTGTTGAATTGTCTCACGTTTCTGGTAAGTTATTTGAATAATTCCATTTCTTTGCACATCGAAGTGATTCTCTTTGCACCTTTTGGTTGGTCTAAAGACTTGTAATTCCATAAAGCTGTTACTGACGATCACTTCCACTATCTGTGCCTGCTTCTGCGGGGTTGTGCTAGACTCGGAATTAGCCCTGGTGCCGCGAGTGCCCAGGGCTCCATCGGTCAGAGGTTTACCGTCAGGGAGGAGGTCAAGTGTGGAGAGGATCGAGGTTATTGAACCGACAACACCACCGCCGCCGACGCTCGCCCTCTCTGTCGCCCAGGAAGGATATAGGATCCCCCGCAGGTCAGTACCTCCACAGACGCCAATTAGAAAAATTCAACGACTCTCGGCCAAGAAAGCCAAAGCGCTTGCCGATCGAGTCGCGAAAAGGGAGCTGAAGGCGAAGAAGCGAGTTCCGCCGAGGCACAAGAGGTACTGCAAGACCTGCCAGATTAGCTGCAATAGTGCTAAGACATTCTACGATCACGTTCATTCTAAGGGTCATAGGACTAGAGTAGCGAACAGAAAGGAGACCCCTAGGTGTACTGTTTGTGATAGAGTGTTCGACTCCCACGAAGTTCTGAAACGCCACGAGAACGGGAAAGATCACTTGAAAGTAGTTTTGTCTCAGCAGTAAAAGGGATCCTATACTTTGGTTAAAAGCGAGTGCTCGGCCTTTGCATTTAGCTTAGAGTTTCGTGTGCTGTGTTCTTATAGAGGTGGGCTTGCCATTGCAAGGGACTATCGGTCCCCGGCTTGGGATCTTCGAACAGAACATAAGCACCTCTAACCTATTTGCAATGAGTGGCGGAGAAGATCAAGGAGGAGGGTCAATGAAGATAGAGAAGCTGACGGATACGAATTTTTATGTGTGGAAGCAGAAAATTCAGCTACTTCTGGCACTGCGCGATGTAGAACAGTACATTACCGATGATAACGTCCCTGCTGATGAAAATTCTTCTACGTATAGGACTTGGAAGCAGGGAGATCGAAAAGCCAGAGCAATTATAGGGCTGTCTCTTTCTGATGACCATTTGGACCATGTAAGAGATGCTGTTACTGCCAAAGGTATGTGGGATGCTATTCTAGAGGTGTTTGAGCGACATACGCTGCTGAACAAGTTGGCTGCTCGTAGAGAGTTTTACACTGTCAGTATGCTAGAAAATGAGAAGGTGCTTCCGTATATTGGACGTGTGAGACACCTGGCGGCTCGCTTGAAGTCTATGGGGGTCGTTATCGATGACAAAGAGATGGCTATGGCAGTGCTTAACGGCCTTCCACCGCGTTTTCACAGCCTCATTGTTGCTCTGGACGCTCTTGGATCTGAAGACAACTCCTTTGGAGTGGAGTATGTCAAAAGTCGTCTACTTCAAGAGGAACAACAGCTTCGATGAAGTCGTCCAGGCGACAGATGACTTCAAGTGCCGCCCTTATTGGGAACGTTTTCGAAGGACGGCGCCAGTCTTCCTTGACGTGCACTAATTGTGGTCACACCGGACACACCGCCTCCCGTTGCTGGGGAAAGGATGTCAATGGAAAGCGACCTTCTCCACCCGAACGATTCCAGCGGAGGCAATTACAGAAGCCAACGGCAATGATCGCTCAAGAAAAAGATGGCTCGGAAGTGAATGAGGTGGAGTACATTTGCCTGGTGAACAAAGCGGATAAGTCTAACGTTAAAATAACCTCTAACACCTGGCTTATAGATTCCGGGTGCTCCGCGCACATGACGTTTGACAGAAGCCTCTTTACAGACTACCGTGAGGTCTCGAGCAGCCGCGTTGAGATGGGAACCAAGGCTTGTGCGATTGTGGCTGGAGTCGGAAACGTTCATTTGATGCTATCAGTAAACGGCATTGAAAAATCCTGTAAGCTCACCAATGTGCTACACGTTCCCAGTTTTGCCTTTTCTCTAATTTCAGTACGCCAGATGGTCGACAATGGACTTGATGTTCAGTTTGTTCGTGACAAGTGTACTGTAAAGAAAAATGACTGTACTGTGGCAACCGCGACAAGTGAAGGAGAGCTCTACGTGCTTGATACGTGTGATATGACTCATTCGGCACACAAAGCCTCCTTGAAGACGTGGCACGAAAGACTTGCGCACGTTCATACTCAAGGAATCTTGTCTATGTCCCGCAAGAACGTGGTAAGTGGACTTCATCTTTCTTCTTCAAATGATACCAAAGATATTGGCTCATCTTCTGACTGTGATTCCGTGAAATGCGATGCTTGTGTGGTAGGAAAAGCAACTCGTGCTGTAATTCCCAAACATCGCTCAGGAGGTAGGGCAAAGCAGCTGCTAGACTTAGTCCATTCGGACGTCTGTGGCCCACTCCAAACACAGTCATTAGGTGGTGCGAGATACTTTGTCACATTCATCGATGATTACTCCAACTGGAGCGTTGTGTATCCGATGAAAAGTAAAGATGAAACTTTCGAGTTCTATAAGAAGTTTGCCAATTATGCCCTTACCCATACCGGTCAGCGAGTGAAAGTGTTTCGTTCAGATCGTGGAGGGGAGTATCTTTCCTCGCAGTTCCAATCCTTCTTATCTTCACAAGGAACGGTTCATCAAACGACCGCCGCGTACACGCCTGAACAAAATGGCGTCGCAGAACGGTTCAACCGTACATTGATAGATCTGGTTCGGTCTATGCTGTCCCACATGCAGGTTCCAAAGTCATTTTGGGCTGAAGCCCTAGACAATGCCGTGTATGTGCGGAATCGTGTAACAAACAGAGCCCTGGGAAGTTCCATTACGCCTCATCACTTGTGGATGAAGGATAAACCAGATGTGCCTCACTTGAGGGTATTTGGCTGCCAATGCTGGTACAAACTGCATGCCATGAGGTGCAGAAACTTGATGAACGTGCAGTGAAAGGAATGTTTCTTGGATACCCAGCCGGAACGAAGGCCTACAAGGTATGGGATGACGAACTGAATCGCGTAGTTATCTCACGAAATGTGCAGTTTGATGAGTCCAGGCGAGGGCCTTGTTCGGTTGACGACAGTATATCGCATCAAAATGACGAGAATTTTGAGCCAGAGGATGTGGCGTTGCTGACGAAACTGACCCCGATACTTTAATGGCAAATATCGGTGAAAATGGAGACTCTGAGTCATCGAGAGGTCAAAATGAGCCCGTTCTAAATCCAAATATGAACCCAGAGCCCCCGGATGCGAGCTCGGAACCAGAACATACGGGTGGTGCAGACGGAGATGGATCTAGCAATGTACCACTTCGCAGATCAGGTCGATCAACGCCGCCCACCAAGACAATGGTGGAAGGGCCTCTTAGGAACTAATATACTCAGCACGTCTAATGAGGATGTTCGGTACCAGACTCGTTCAAGGAAGCGATGAGTGGGACGCAACCAGATTTTCTGCAGAAAGCAGTTGACAAAGAGTTAAAATCACAACGCAAAAACCAGACTTGGACGCTGGTTCCGCGCTCACAGGCCTCTAACATCCTCACATCGCGCTGGGTTTTCACCGTTAAAGATATTCCAGATGATCAGGGCCACCTCATTCAGCAAGGAAAGGGTCGCCTAGTCGTAAGAGGTTTCCAGCAGATTGAAGGAGTTGATTACTCAGAGACTTCGCCCCGGTAATCAAATTCACGACAATTCGATTGCTACTGGCTATGGTTGCGCAATTTGACTTAGAGCTTCACCAAATGGACGTAGTCACCGCGTTTCTAAATGGAGAATTAGAGGAGGATATTTACATGGAACAACCCGAAGGATGCATCGACCCTTCCAAACCAAACCATGTTGCAAACTCCTCAAGGCTATTTATGGCCTTAAACAAGCGAGTCGTCAATGGCACAAAAAGATTGACGACTTCTTGATTAATGGGCTTGGTTTAAGACCACGAGAAGTGACGCTTGCTTGTACACAAACATATCGAATGACAGCATAATGCTCATTGCCCTTTATGTGGATGACTTGCTGCTCGCCGGTAGTGATCTAACCGCCGTAGCCTGGATGAAAGCGGAATTAAATAAAAGGTTTGAGATGAAAGACCTGGGAGAGGCGAAAAAGTGCATAGGGCTTGAAATTAGTAGGAAAAGGTCGTCCAAGCTAGTCTGTATATCGCAGAAAGCGTATGCCGAATCCGTACTGAAACGTTTTGGAATGGTCAGCTGTAATTCCGTGAGTACACCAATGGAACAGGGATTCCATCCCGAGTCTTCGACAAGCCCGTACTGCGATGTCCCGTATCGACAGATCATCGGCTGTCTGATGTTCCTGATGGTTGGTTCTCGTCCAGATTTAGCATACGCCGTTGGCAAATTGTCTCAACACTGTGAGAAGCCTCGCGAGGACCACTGGCAGGCTGCGAAAAGGGTTTTGAGGTTCATCAAAGGAACACTCTCAACTGGTGTTATCCTAAACGGAAATCTCTCAGTGGAGTACCTCGAAGGCTTTAGTGATGCGGACTGGGGTGGCTGCTTGCGTTCAAGAAAGTCCACCAGCGGCTATGTATTCAAGCTTTGTGGAGGAGCCGTCAGCTGGTCGTCGAGGAAGCAAACGGTTGTTGCAAAGTCTACCTGCGAAGCAGAGTACATCGCGCTTTGTGATGCCTGCAAAGAAGCCGCCTGGCTAAGATGCCTCCTGACAGATGCATTGGGAAAATCAGAAGATGGTACTGTTACTATCGGTTGCGATAATACAGGAACTATATCCTTTGCAGGCAACGAGGGGTCAACCGGCGTAACAAGCATATCGATATCTCATACCACTTTGTCAGAGATGCTATCCATCGCAATATTGTTTCCCTCTTCCATGTACCGTCTTCCGAAATGCCAGCAGATATACTAACGAAGCCTCTTGGACGACTTTCGTTCAATAAATGTGTGAGGTTTCTGGGACTTGGGGATCTGCGCGATGCTTAGGGCATGTGATCGAGGGGGGTGTTGGTGATTTCGTGAGACGATCACACGCCCATCGCACTGACTAGACGTCTCGCACGGAGGTTGGGAAGCTGTATATGTGTACACGTGGACACATGTGGTTCTGAAGGGAAATATATGCCAAATTTACCCGAAAAGCAAAGTTGCCGGGGACGAAAGGCCATTTTCAGGGGTCGACGAAAAATGCAAATTTGCATAATTGTTGACAAGTGGAACTTGGCCCATAATGCCTAGGCTAAGAATTGCCTGCTTTAATCCTATTCGCTGACAGGGACAATACTGCAATTCATTGCCCAGGATGTACACGTGTCAGGTGTTGTAGAGGTTCCTTGGCTGGTTTTAGTTGTTCAAAGGCAGTATGGATATAACGGTTATTTATGAGCTATTTTAGAGGTCAAAATGTTGTTTAGGGGGTCCCTTTACGTAGGGAAATGTGCTGTAAGGGTGTGAGGAATGTAGTGTACGGGAGCTGTGCTGAATAAGACATATACACGTGTACAGGTTGGCATTGGTGTATGCGATGTACACGTGGTACAGCTAAGAGAAGAAACCTTTTTGTGCAGTGTTGTACACGTACTGTACTAGTGCCAAATGAGGAACTGTACCTCGCACTGTACATCGTAATATGCCAAGTACTGTACTCCTTACTATACCTGAGTTTGTACAGTAGGAATCAATTATGGCAATATTGTCATGACTGCTAGAAAGAGTATTTGATTTTATATTATGTATGAGGTTTCTAGTTATGATTACGGGTTTTATCCAGCTGCATCCAAAATCAGTTATGTGATTCCATCATACGTATGTGGTTTCTAGTTATGATATTGGTTTGTACAACTGCATCCAAAAATCAGTTATGTGATTCCATCATATGTATGAGGTTCGTAATTATGATGAAGATTGGACCGACTGCATCCAAAAATCAGTTATGTGATTCTATTTTACGTATGACGGATTGAGTCCGTTTTTTGGCACAAGGAATTCGTTTCCGGTAAGTCTGCAAAATAAGGTACTGTATTGATGTGTGTATTGGGCCAACCTATTTACACAAATTTGTCAAATTTGGAAGCAGTTCCAAATTTGCCCCTAATGACTGTTATCACCGGGCCAAGATCTTGAAATCCGCTCAAATGGCTCAGTTTGTGGGATTCTGTTAGTGGACGCAGTGAGTTAGAAAGTAGTTGTAGGTTGTACTTAAGGCCAGGATTTTAGAGTTCCGAGTAAATTCTGGGCAGCTAAGCCCGCAGCTTCCCTCTCTCCCACCAGCCTTCCCTATCGCAACTCATCATCAGGTTATGGCCCAGTTCAACGCTATCTCTGTCTTTGATTCCAGTAAGTCGCCCTGTGTCGTTGCCCTGTTTCGTTTTGTTTGTCTCAGCCTGTTGAATTGTCTCACGTTTCTGGTAAGTTATTTGAATAATTCCATTTCTTTGCACATCGAAGTGATTCTCTTTGCACCTTTTGGTTGGTCTAAAGACTTGTAATTCCATAAAGCTGTTACTGAGATCACTTCCACTATCTGTGCCTGCTTCTGCGGGGTTGTGCTAGCTCGGAATTAGCCCTGGTGCCGCGAGTGCCCAGGGCTCCATCGGTCAGAGGTTTACCGTCAGGGAGGAGGTCAAGTGTGGAGAGGATCGAGGTTATTGAACCGACAACACCACCGCCGCCGACGCTCGCCCTCTCTGTCGCCCAGGAAGGATATAGGATCCCCCGCAGGTCAGTACCTCCACAGACGCCAATTAGAAAAATTCAACGACTCTCGGCCAAGAAAGCCAAAGCGCTTGCCGATCGAGTCGCGAAAAGGGAGCTGAAGGCGAAGAAGCGAGTTCCGCCGAGGCACAAGAGGTACTGCAAGACCTGCCAGATTAGCTGCAATAGTGCTAAGACATTCTACGATCACGTTCATTCTAAGGGTCATAGGACTAGAGTAGCGAACAGAAAGGAGACCCCTAGGTGTACTGTTGTGATAGAGTGTTCGACTCCCACGAAGTTCTGAAACGCACGAGAACGGGAAAGATCACTTGAAAGTAGTTTTGTCTCAGCAGTAAAAGGGATCCTATACTTTGGTTAAAAGCGAGTGCTCGGCCTTTGCATTTAGCTTAGAGTTTCGTGTGCTGTGTTCTTATAGAGGTGGGCTTGCCATTGCAAGGGACTATCGGTCCCCGGCTTGGGATCTTCAACACATAAGCACCTCTAACCTATTTGCAATGAGTGGCGGAGAAGATCAAGGAGGAGGTCAATGAAGATAGAGAAGCTGACGGATACGAATTTTTATGTGTGGAAGCAGAAAATTCAGCTACTTCTGGCACTGCGCGATGTAGAACAGTACATTACCGATGATAACGTCCCTGCTGATGAAAATTCTTCTACGTATAGGACTTGGAAGCAGGAGATCGAAAAGCCAGAGCAATTATAGGGCTGTCTCTTTCTGATGACCATTTGGACCATGTAAGAGATGCTGTTACTGCCAAAGGTATGTGGGATGCTATTCTAGAGGTGTTTGAGCGACATACGCTGCTGAACAAGTTGGCTGCTCGTAGAGAGTTTTACACTGTCAGTATGCTAGAAAATGAGAAGGTGCTTCCGTATATTGGACGTGTGAGACACCTGGCGGCTCGCTTGAAGTCTATGGGGGTCGTTATCGATGACAAAGAGATGGCTATGGCAGTGCTTAACGGCCTTCCACCGCGTTTTCACAGCCTCATTGTTGCTCTGGACGCTCTTGGATCTGAAGACAACTCCTTTGGAGTGGAGTATGTCAAAAGTCGTCTACTTCAAGAGAACAACAAGCTTCGATGAAGTCGTCCAGGCGACAGATGACTTCAAGTGCCGCCCTTATTGGGAACGTTTTCGAAGGACGGCGCCAGTCTTCCTTGACGTGCACTAATTGTGGTCACACCGGACACACCGCCTCCCGTTGCTGGGGAAAGGATGTCAATGGAAAGCGACCTTCTCCACCCGAACGATTCCAGCGGAGGCAATTACAGAAGCCAACGGCAATGATCGCTCAAGAAAAAGATGGCTCGGAAGTGAATGAGGTGGAGTACATTTGCCTGGTGAACAAAGCGGATAAGTCTAACGTTAAAATAACCTCTAACACCTGGCTTATAGATTCCGGGTGCTCCGCGCACATGACGTTTGACAGAAGCCTCTTTACAGACTACCGTGAGGTCTCGACAGCCGCGTTGAGATGGGAACCAAGGCTTGTGCGATTGTGGCTGGAGTCGGAAACGTTCATTTGATGCTATCAGTAAACGGCATTGAAAAATCCTGTAAGCTCACCAATGTGCTACACGTTCCCAGTTTTGCCTTTTCTCTAATTTCAGTACGCCAGATGGTCGACAATGGACTTGATGTTCAGTTTGTTCGTGACAAGTGTACTGTAAGAAAAAATGACTGTACTGTGGCAACCGCGACAAGTGAAGGAGAGCTCTACGTGCTTGATACGTGTGATATGACTCATTCGGCACACAAAGCCTCCTTGAAGACGTGGCACGAAAGACTTGCGCACGTTCATACTCAAGGAATCTTGTCTATGTCCCGCAAGAACGTGGTAAGTGGACTTCATCTTTCTTCTTCAAATGATACCAAAGATATTGGCTCATCTTCTGACTGTGATTCCGTGAAATGCGATGCTTGTGTGGTAGGAAAAGCAACTCGTGCTGTAATTCCCAAACATCGCTCAGGAGGTAGGGCAAAGCAGCTGCTAGACTTAGTCCATTCGGACGTCTGTGGCCCACTCCAAACACAGTCATTAGGTGGTGCGAGATACTTTGTCACATTCATCGATGATTACTCCAACTGGAGCGTTGTGTATCCGATGAAAAGTAAAGATGAAACTTTCGAGTTCTATAAGAAGTTTGCCAATTATGCCCTTACCCATACCGGTCAGCGAGTGAAAGTGTTTCGTTCAGATCGTGGAGGGGAGTATCTTTCCTGCAGTTCCAATCCTTCTTATCTTCACAAGGAACGGTTCATCAAACGACCGCCGCGTACACGCCTGAACAAAATGGCGTCGCAGAACGGTTCAACCGTACATTGATAGATCTGGTCGGTCTATGCTGTCCCACATGCAGGTTCCAAAGTCATTTTGGGCTGAAGCCCTAGACAATGCCGTGTATGTGCGGAATCGTGTAACAAACAGAGCCCTGGGAAGTTCCATTACGCCTCATCACTTGTGGATGAAGGATAAACCAGATGTGCCTCACTTGAGGGTATTTGGCTGCCAATGCTGGTACAAACTGCATGCCCATGAGGTGCAGAAACTTGATGAACGTGCAGTGAAAGGAATGTTTCTTGGATACCCAGCCGGAACGAAGGCCTACAAGGTATGGGATGACGAACTGAATCGCGTAGTTATCTCACGAAATGTGCAGTTTGATGAGTCCAGGCGAGGGCCTTGTTCGGTTGACGACAGTATATCGCATCAAAATGACGAGAATTTTGAGCCAGAGGATGTGGGCGTTGCTGACGAAACTGACCCCGATACTTTAATGGCAAATATCGGTGAAAATGGAGACTCTGAGTCATCGAGAGGTCAAAATGAGCCCGTTCTAAATCCAAATATGAACCCAGAGCCCCCGGATGCGAGCTCGGAACCAGAACATACGGGTGGTGCAGACGGAGATGGATCTAGCAATGTACCACTTCGCAGATCAGGTCGATCACGCCGCCCACCAAGACAATGGTGGAAGGGCCTCTTAGGAACTAATATACTCAGCACGTCTAATGAGGATGTTCCGGTACCAGACTCGTTCAAGGAAGCGATGAGTGGGACGCAACCAGATTTTTGGCAGAAAGCAGTTGACAAAGAGTTAAAATCACAACGCAAAAACCAGACTTGGACGCTGGTTCCGCGCTCACAGGCCTCTAACATCCTCACATCGCGCTGGGTTTTCACCGTTAAAGATATTCCAGATGATCAGGGCCACCTCATTCAGCAAGGAAAGGGTCGCCTAGTCGTAAGAGGTTTCCAGCAGATTGAAGGAGTTGATTACTCAGAGACTTTCGCCCCGGTAATCAAATTCACGACAATTCGATTGCTACTGGCTATGGTTGCGCAATTTGACTTAGAGCTTCACCAAATGGACGTAGTCACCGCGTTTCTAAATGGAGAATTAGAGGAGGATATTTACATGGAACAACCCGAAGGATGCATCGACCCTTCCAAACCAAACCATGTTTGCAAACTCCTCAAGGCTATTTATGGCCTTAAACAAGCGAGTCGTCAATGGCACAAAAAGATTGACGACTTCTTGATTAATGGGCTTGGGTTTAAGACCACGAGAAGTGACGCTTGCTTGTACACAAACATATCGAATGACAGCATAATGCTCATTGCCCTTTATGTGGATGACTTGCTGCTCGCCGGTAGTGATCTAACCGCCGTAGCCTGGATGAAAGCGGAATTAAATAAAAGGTTTGAGATGAAAGACCTGGGAGAGGCGAAAAAGTGCATAGGGCTTGAAATTAGTAGGAAAAGGTCGTCCAAGCTAGTCTGTATATCGCAGAAAGCGTATGCCGAATCCGTACTGAAACGTTTTGGAATGGTCAGCTGTAATTCCGTGAGTACACCAATGGAACAGGGATTCCATCCCGAGTCTTCGACAAGCCCGTACTGCGATGTCCCGTATCGACAGATCATCGGCTGTCTGATGTTCCTGATGGTTGGTTCTCGTCCAGATTTAGCATACGCCGTTGGCAAATTGTCTCAACACTGTGAGAAGCCTCGCGAGGACCACTGGCAGGCTGCGAAAAGGGTTTTGAG
Source organism: Kappaphycus alvarezii (assembly GCA_002205965.3). NCBI lineage: Eukaryota > Rhodophyta > Florideophyceae > Gigartinales > Solieriaceae > Kappaphycus > Kappaphycus alvarezii. Next base: position 49,943 of record NADL03000260.1, read on the forward strand.
GTTCATCAAAGGAACACTCTCAACTGGTGTTATCCTAAACGGAAATCTCTCAGTGGAGTACCTCGAAGGCTTTAGTGATGCGGACTGGGGTGGCTGCTTGCGTTCAAGAAAGTCCACCAGCGGCTATGTATTCAAGCTTTGTGGAGGAGCCGTCAGCTGGTCGTCGAGGAAGCAAACGGTTGTTGCAAAGTCTACCTGCGAAGCAGAGTACATCGCGCTTTGTGATGCCTGCAAAGAAGCCGCCTGGCTAAGATGCCTCCTGACAGATGCATTGGGAAAATCAGAAGATGGTACTGTTACTATCGGTTGCGATAATACAGGAACTATATCCTTTGCAGGCAACGAGGGGGTCAACCGGCGTAACAAGCATATCGATATCTCATACCACTTTGTCAGAGATGCTATCCATCGCAATATTGTTTCCCTCTTCCATGTACCGTCTTCCGAAATGCCAGCAGATATACTAACGAAGCCTCTTGGACGACTTTCGTTCAATAAATGTGTGAGGTTTCTGGGACTTGGGGATCTGCGCGATGCTTAGGGCATGTGATCGAGGGGGGGTGTTGGTGATTTCGTGAGACGATCACACGCCCATCGCACTGACTAGACGTCTCGCACGGAGGTTGGGAAGCTGTATATGTGTACACGTGGACACATGTGGTTCTGAAGGGAAATATATGCCAAATTTACCCGAAAAGCAAAGTTGCCGGGGACGAAAGGCCATTTTCAGGGGGTCGACGAAAAATGCAAATTTTGCATAATTGTTGACAAGTGGAACTTGGCCCATAATGCCTAGGCTAAGAATTGCCTGCTTTAATCCTATTCGCTGACAGGGACAATACTGCAATTGTATTGGCCCAGGATGTACACGTGTCAGGTGTTGTAGAGGTTCCTTGGCTGGTTTTAGTTGTTCAAAGGCAGTATGGGATATAACGGTTATTTATGAGCTATTTTAGAGGTCAAAATGTTGTTTAGGGGGTCCCTTTACGTAGGGAAATGTGCTGTAAGGGTGTGAGGAATGTAGTGTACGGGAGCTGTGCTGAATAAGACATATACACGTGTACAGGTTGGCATTGGTGTATGCGATGTACACGTGGTACAGCTAAGAGAAGAAACCTTTTTGTGCAGTGTTGTACACGTACTGTACTAGTGCCAAATGAGGAACTGTACTCGCACTGTACATCGTAATATGCCAAGTACTGTACTCCTTACTATACCTGAGTTTGTACAGTAGGAATCAATTATGGCAATATTGTCATGACTGCTAGAAAGAGGTATTTGATTTTATATTATGTATGAGGTTTCTAGTTATGATTACGGGTTTTATCCAGCTGCATCCAAAATCAGTTATGTGATTCCATCATACGTATGTGGTTTCTAGTTATGATATTGGTTTGTACAACTGCATCCAAAAATCAGTTATGTGATTCCATCATATGTATGAGGTTCGTAATTATGATGAAGATTGGACCGACTGCATCCAAAAATCAGTTATGTGATTCTATTTTACGTATGACGGATTGAGTCCGTTATTTTGGCACAAGGGAATTCGTTTCCGGTAAGTCTGCAAAATAAGGTACTGTATTGATGTGTGTATTGGGCCAACCTATTTACACAAATTTGTCAATTTGGAAGCAGTTCCAAATTTGCCCCTAATGACTGTTATCACCGGGCCAAGATCTTGAAATCCGCTCAAATGGCTCAGTTTGTGGGATTCTGTTAGTGGACGCAGTGAGTTAGAAAGTAGTTGTAGGTTGTACTTAAGGCCAGGATTTTAGAGTTCCGAGTAAATTCTGGGCAGCTAAGCCCGCAGCTTCATCCTCTCTCCCACCAGCCTTCCCTATCGCAACTCATCATCAGGTTATGGGCCCAGTTCAACGCTATCTCTGTCTTTGATTCCAGTAAGTCGCCCTGTGTCGTTGCCCTGTTTCGTTTTGTTTGTCTCAGCCTGTTGAATTTGTCTCACGTTTCTGGTAAGTTATTTGAATAATTCCATTTCTTTGCACATCGAAGTGATTCTCTTTGCACCTTTTGGTTGGTCTAAAGACTTGTAATTCCATAAAGCTGTTACTGACGATCACTTCCACTATCTGTGCCTGCTTCTGCGGGGTTGTGCTAGACTCGGAATTAGCCCTGGTGCCGCGAGTGCCCAGGGCTCCATCGGTCAGAGGTTTACCGTCAGGGAGGAGGTCAAGTGTGGAGAGGATCGAGGTTATTGAACCGACAACACCACCGCCGCCGACGCTCGCCCTCTCTGTCGCCCAGGAAGGATATAGGATCCCCCGCAGGTCAGTACCTCCACAGACGCCAATTAGAAAAATTCAACGACTCTCGGCCAAGAAAGCCAAAGCGCTTGCCGATCGAGTCGCGAAAAGGGAGCTGAAGGCGAAGAAGCGAGTTCCGCCGAGGCACAAGAGGTACTGCAAGACCTGCCAGATTAGCTGCAATAGTGCTAAGACATTCTACGATCACGTTCATTCTAAGGGTCATAGGACTAGAGTAGCGAACAGAAAGGAGACCCCTAGGTGTACTGTTTGTGATAGAGTGTTCGACTCCCACGAAGTTCTGAAACGCCACGAGAACGGGAAAGATCACTTGAAAGTAGTTTTGTCTCAGCAGTAAAAGGGATCCTATACTTTGGTTAAAAGCGAGTGCTCGGCCTTTGCATTTAGCTTAGAGTTTCGTGTGCTGTGTTCTTATAGAGGTGGGCTTGCCATTGCAAGGGACTATCGGTCCCCGGCTTGGGATCTTCGAACAGAACATAAGCACCTCTAACCTATTTGCAATGAGTGGCGGAGAAGATCAAGGAGGAGGGTCAATGAAGATAGAGAAGCTGACGGATACGAATTTTTATGTGTGGAAGCAGAAAATTCAGCTACTTCTGGCACTGCGCGATGTAGAACAGTACATTACCGATGATAACGTCCCTGCTGATGAAAATTCTTCTACGTATAGGACTTGGAAGCAGGGAGATCGAAAAGCCAGAGCAATTATAGGGCTGTCTCTTTCTGATGACCATTTGGACCATGTAAGAGATGCTGTTACTGCCAAAGGTATGTGGGATGCTATTCTAGAGGTGTTTGAGCGACATACGCTGCTGAACAAGTTGGCTGCTCGTAGAGAGTTTTACACTGTCAGTATGCTAGAAAATGAGAAGGTGCTTCCGTATATTGGACGTGTGAGACACCTGGCGGCTCGCTTGAAGTCTATGGGGGTCGTTATCGATGACAAAGAGATGGCTATGGCAGTGCTTAACGGCCTTCCACCGCGTTTTCACAGCCTCATTGTTGCTCTGGACGCTCTTGGATCTGAAGACAACTCCTTTGGAGTGGAGTATGTCAAAAGTCGTCTACTTCAAGAGGAACAACGAGCTTCGATGAAGTCGTCCAGGCGACAGATGACTTCAAGTGCCGCCCTTATTGGGAACGTTTTCGAAGGACGGCGCCAGTCTTCCTTGACGTGCACTAATTGTGGTCACACCGGACACACCGCCTCCCGTTGCTGGGGAAAGGATGTCAATGGAAAGCGACCTTCTCCACCCGAACGATTCCAGCGGAGGCAATTACAGAAGCCAACGGCAATGATCGCTCAAGAAAAAGATGGCTCGGAAGTGAATGAGGTGGAGTACATTTGTCTGGTGAACAAAGCGGATAAGTCTAACGTTAAAATAACCTCTAACACCTGGCTTATAGATTCCGGGTGCTCCGCGCACATGACGTTTGACAGAAGCCTCTTTACAGACTACCGTGAGGTCTCGAACAGCCGCGTTGAGATGGGAACCAAGGCTTGTGCGATTGTGGCTGGAGTCGGAAACGTTCATTTGATGCTATCAGTAAACGGCATTGAAAAATCCTGTAAGCTCACCAATGTGCTACACGTTCCCAGTTTTGCCTTTTCTCTAATTTCAGTACGCCAGATGGTCGACAATGGACTTGATGTTCAGTTTGTTCGTGACAAGTGTACTGTAAAGAAAAATGACTGTACTGTGGCAACCGCGACAAGTGAAGGAGAGCTCTACGTGCTTGATACGTGTGATATGACTCATTCGGCACACAAAGCCTCCTTGAAGACGTGGCACGAAAGACTTGCGCACGTTCATACTCAAGGAATCTTGTCTATGTCCGCAAGAACGTGGTAAGTGGACTTCATCTTTCTTCTTCAAATGATACCAAAGATATTGGCTCATCTTCTGACTGTGATTCCGTGAAATGCGATGCTTGTGTGGTAGGAAAAGCAACTCGTGCTGTAATTCCCAAACATCGCTCAGGAGGTAGGGCAAAGCAGCTGCTAGACTTAGTCCATTCGGACGTCTGTGGCCCACTCCAAACACAGTCATTAGGTGGTGCGAGATACTTTGTCACATTCATCGATGATTACTCCAACTGGAGCTTGTATCCGATGAAAAGTAAAGATGAAACTTTCGAGTTCTATAAGAAGTTTGCCAATTATGCCCTTACCCATACCGGTCAGCGAGTGAAAGTGTTTCGTTCAGATCGTGGAGGGGAGTATCTTTCCTCGCAGTTCCAATCCTTCTTATCTTCACAAGGAACGGTTCATCAAACGACCGCCGCGTACACGCCTGAACAAAATGGCGTCGCAGAACGGTTCAACCGTACATTGATAGATCTGGTTCGGTCTATGCTGTCCCACATGCAGGTTCCAAAGTCATTTTGGGCTGAAGCCCTAGACAATGCCGTGTATGTGCGGAATCGTGTAACAAACAGAGCCCTGGGAAGTTCCATTACGCCTCATCACTTGTGGATGAAGGATAAACCATGTGTCTCACTTGAGGGTATTTGGCTGCCAATGCTGGTACAAACTGCATGCCCATGAGGTGCAGAAACTTGATGAACGTGCAGTGAAAGGAATGTTTCTTGGATACCCAGCCGGAACGAAGGCCTACAAGGTATGGGATGACGAACTGAATCGCGTAGTTATCTCACGAAATGTGCAGTTTGATGAGTCCAGGCGAGGGCCTTGTTCGGTTGACGACAGTATATCGCATCAAAATGACGAGAATTTTGAGCCAGAGGATGTGGGCGTTGCTGACGAAACTGACCCCGATACTTTAATGGCAAATATCGGTGAAAATGGAGACTCTGAGTCATCGAGAGGTCAAAATGAGCCCGTTCTAAATCCAAATATGAACCCAGAGCCCCCGGATGCGAGCTCGGAACCAGAACATACGGGTGGTGCAGACGGAGATGGATCTAGCAATGTACCACTTCGCAGATCAGGTCGATCACGCCGCCCACCAAGACAATGGTGGAAGGGCCTCTTAGGAACTAATATACTCAGCACGTCTAATGAGGATGTTCCGGTACCAGACTCGTTCAAGGAAGCGATGAGTGGGACGCAACCAGATTTCTGGCAGAAAGCAGTTGACAAAGAGTTAAAATCACAACGCAAAAACCAGACTTGGACGCTGGTTCCGCGCTCACAGGCCTCTAACATCCTCACATCGCGCTGGGTTTTCACCGTTAAAGATATTCCAGATGATCAGGGCCACCTCATTCAGCAAGGAAAGGGTCGCCTAGTCGTAAGAGGTTTCCAGCAGATTGAAGGAGTTGATTACTCAGAGACTTTCGCCCCGGTAATCAAATTCACGACAATTCGATTGCTACTGGCTATGGTTGCGCAATTTGACTTAGAGCTTCACCAAATGGACGTAGTCACCGCGTTTCTAAATGGAGAATTAGAGGAGGATATTTACATGGAACAACCCGAAGGATGCATCGACCCTTCCAAACCAAACCATGTTTGCAAACTCCTCAAGGCTATTTATGGCCTTAAACAAGCGAGTCGTCAATGGCACAAAAAGATTGACGACTTCTTGATTAATGGGCTTGGGTTTAAGACCACGAGAAGTGACGCTTGCTTGTACACAAACATATCGAATGACAGCATAATGCTCATTGCCCTTTATGTGGATGACTTGCTGCTCGCCGGTAGTGATCTAACCGCCGTAGCCTGGATGAAAGCGGAATTAAATAAAAGGTTTGAGATGAAAGACCTGGGAGAGGCGAAAAAGTGCATAGGGCTTGAAATTAGTAGGAAAAGGTCGTCCAAGCTAGTCTGTATATCGCAGAAAGCGTATGCCGAATCCGTACTGAAACGTTTTGGAATGGTCAGCTGTAATTCCGTGAGTACACCAATGGAACAGGGATTCCATCCCGAGTCTTCGACAAGCCCGTACTGCGATGTCCCGTATCGACAGATCATCGGCTGTCTGATGTTCCTGATGGTTGGTTCTCGTCCAGATTTAGCATACGCCGTTGGCAAATTGTCTCAACACTGTGAGAAGCCTCGCGAGGACCACTGGCAGGCTGCGAAAAGGGTTTTGAGGTTCATCAAAGGAACACTCTCAACTGGTGTTATCCTAAACGGAAATCTCTCAGTGGAGTACCTCGAAGGCTTTAGTGATGCGGACTGGGGTGGCTGCTTGAGTTCAAGAAAGTCCACCAGCGGCTATGTATTCAAGCTTTGTGGAGGAGCCGTCAGCTGGTCGTCGAGGAAGCAAACGGTTGTTGCAAAGTCTACCTGCGAAGCAGAGTACATCGCGCTTTGTGATGCCTGCAAAGAAGCCGCCTGGCTAAGATGCCTCCTGACAGATGCATTGGGAAAATCAGAAGATGGTACTGTTACTATCGGTTGCGATAATACAGGAACTATATCCTTTGCAGGCAACGAGGGGGTCAACCGGCGTAACAAGCATATCGATATCTCATACCACTTTGTCAGAGATGCTATCCATCGCAATATTGTTTCCCTCTTCCATGTACCGTCTTCCGAAATGCCAGCAGATATACTAACGAAGCCTCTTGGACGACTTTCGTTCAATAAATGTGTGAGGTTTCTGGGACTTGGGGATCTGCGCGATGCTTAGGGCATGTGATCGAGGGGGGTGTTGGTGATTTCGTGAGACGATCACACGCCCATCGCACTGACTAGACGTCTCGCACGGAGGTTGGGAAGCTGTATATGTGTACACGTGGACACATGTGGTTCTGAAGGGAAATATATGCCAAATTTACCCGAAAAGCAAAGTTGCCGGGGACGAAAGGCCATTTTCAGGGGGTCGACGAAAAATGCAAATTTTGCATAATTGTTGACAAGTGGAACTTGGCCCATAATGCCTAGGCTAAGAATTGCCTGCTTTAATCCTATTCGCTGACAGGGACAATACTGCAATGTATTGGCCCAGGATGTACACGTGTCAGGTGTTGTAGAGGTTCCTTGGCTGGTTTTAGTTGTTCAAAGGCAGTATGGGATATAACGGTTATTTATGAGCTATTTTAGAGGTCAAAATGTTGTTTAGGGGGTCCCTTTACGTAGGGAAATGTGCTGTAAGGGTGTGAGGAATGTAGTGTACGGGAGCTGTGCTGAATAAGACATATACACGTGTACAGGTTGGCATTGGTGTATGCGATGTACACGTGGTACAGCTAAGAGAAGAAACCTTTTTGTGCAGTGTTGTACACGTACTGTACTAGTGCCAAATGAGGAACTGTACTCGCACTGTACATCGTAATATGCCAAGTACTGTACTCCTTACTATACCTGAGTTTGTACAGTAGGAATCAATTATGGCAATATTGTCATGACTGCTAGAAAGAGGTATTTGATTTTATATTATGTATGAGGTTTCTAGTTATGATTACGGGTTTTATCCAGCTGCATCCAAAAATCAGTTATGTGATTCCATCATACGTATGTGGTTTCTAGTTATGATATTGGTTTGTACAACTGCATCCAAAAATCAGTTATGTGATTCCATCATATGTATGAGGTTCGTAATTATGATGAAGATTGGACCGACTGCATCCAAAAATCAGTTATGTGATTCTATTTTACGTATGACGGATTGAGTCCGTTATTTTGGCACAAGGGAATTCGTTTCCGGTAAGTCTGCAAAATAAGGTACTGTATTGATGTGTGTATTGGGCCAACCTATTTACACAAATTTGTCAAATTTGGAAGCAGTTCCAAATTTGCCCCTAATGACTGTTATCACCGGGCCAAGATCTTGAAATCCGCTCAAATGGCTCAGTTTGTGGGATTCTGTTAGTGGACGCAGTGAGTTAGAAAGTAGTTGTAGGTTGTACTTAAGGCCAGGATTTTAGAGTTCCGAGTAAATTCTGGGCAGCTAAGCCCGCAGCTTCATCCTCTCTCCCACCAGCCTTCCCTATCGCAACTCATCATCAGGTTATGGGCCCAGTTCAACGCTATCTCTGTCTTTGATTCCAGTAAGTCGCCCTGTGTCGTTGCCCTGTTTCGTTTTGTTTGTCTCAGCCTGTTGAATTTGTCTCACGTTTCTGGTAAGTTATTTGAATAATTCCATTTCTTTGCACATCGAAGTGATTCTCTTTGCACCTTTTGGTTGGTCTAAAGACTTGTAATTCCATAAAGCTGTTACTGACGATCACTTCCACTATCTGTGCCTGCTTCTGCGGGGTTGTGCTAGACTCGGAATTAGCCCTGGTGCGCGAGTGCCCAGGGCTCCATCGGTCAGAGGTTTACCGTCAGGGAGGAGGTCAAGTGTGGAGAGGATCGAGGTTATTGAACCGACAACACCACCGCCGCCGACGCTCGCCCTCTCTGTCGCCCAGGAAGGATATAGGATCCCCCGCAGGTCAGTACCTCCACAGACGCCAATTAGAAAAATTCAACGACTCTCGGCCAAGAAAGCCAAAGCGCTTGCCGATCGAGTCGCGAAAAGGGAGCTGAAGGCGAAGAAGCGAGTTCCGCCGAGGCACAAGAGGTACTGCAAGACCTGCCAGATTAGCTGCAATAGTGCTAAGACATTCTACGATCACGTTCATTCTAAGGGTCATAGGACTAGAGTAGCGAACAGAAAGGAGACCCCTAGGTGTACTGTTTGTGATAGAGTGTTCGACTCCCACGAAGTTCTGAAACGCCACGAGAACGGGAAAGATCACTTGAAAGTAGTTTTGTCTCAGCAGTAAAAGGGATCCTATACTTTGGTTAAAAGCGAGTGCTCGGCCTTTGCATTTAGCTTAGAGTTTCGTGTGCTGTGTTCTTATAGAGGTGGGCTTGCCATTGCAAGGACTATCGGTCCCCGGCTTGGGATCTTCGAACAGAACATAAGCACCTCTAACCTATTTGCAATGAGTGGCGGAGAAGATCAAGGAGGAGGGTCAATAGAGAAGCTGACGGATACGTTTATGTGTGGAAGCAGAAAATTCAGCTACTTCTGGCACTGCGCGATGTAGAACAGTACATTACCGATGATAACGTCCCTGCTGATGAAATTCTTCTACGTATAGGACTTGGAAGCAGGGAGATCGAAAAGCCAGAGCAATTATAGGGCTGTCTCTTTCTGATGACCATTTGGACCATGTAGAGATGCTGTTACTGCCAAAGGTATGTGGATGCTATTCTAGAGGTGTTTGAGCGACATACGCTGCTGAACAAGTTGGCTGCTCGTAGAGAGTTTACACTGTCAGTATGCTAGAAAATGAGAAGGTGCTTCCGTATATTGGACGTGTGAGACACCTGGCGGCTCGCTTGAATTCTATGGGGGTCGTTATCGATGACAAAGAGATGCTATGGCAGTGCTTAACGGCCTTCCACCGCGTTTTCACAGCCTCATTGTTGCTCTGGACGCTCTGGATCTGAAGACAACTCCTTTTGGAGTGAGGTATGTAAAGTCGTCTACTTCAAGAGGAACAACAAGCTTCGATGAAGTCGTCCAGGCGACAGATGACTTCAAGTGCCGCCCTTATTGGGGAACGTTTTCGAAGGACGGCGCCCAGTCTTCCTTGACGTGCACTAATTGTGGTCACACCGGAACACACCGCCTCCCGTTGCTGGGGAAAGGATGTCAATGGAAAGCGACCTTCTCCACCCGAACGATTCCAGCGAGGCAATTACAGAAGCCAACGGCAATGATCGCTCAAGAAAAAGATGGCTCGGAAGGTGAATGAGGTGGAGTACATTTGCCTGGTGAACAAAGCGGATAAGTCTAACGTTAAAATAACCTCTAACACCTGGCTTATAGATTCCGGTGCTCCCGCGCACATGACGTTTGACAGAAGCCCTCTTTACAGACTACCGTGAGGTCTCGAGCAGCCGCGTTGAGATGGGAACCAAGGCTTGTGCGATTGTGGCTGGAGTCGGAAACGTTCATTTTGATGCTATCAGTAAACGGCATTGAAAAATCCTGTAAGCTCACCAATGTGCTACACGTTCCCAGTTTTGCCTTTTCTCTAATTTCAGTACGCCAGATGGTCGACAATGGACTTGATGTTTCAGT
>NADL03000261.1:0-59928 GCA_002205965.3 Kappaphycus alvarezii
TTGGCACATAGGAAGGGGAGGAGGAGGATGAGGAGGATGAGGAGGATGAGGAGGAGGAAGAAGAGGATGAGGAGGTGGATGAGGAGAAGGAGGATGAGGAGAAGGAGAATGAGGGAACAGGGGGCATGGAAAGTGTTGGACTGGTGGGACCTGGAATAGAGAGTATGGATCAAGTTGTGCCCACGATGGAACCGGATGGAGATATCTTTAGTAGTCTAGATATCTCCCAGGGGGAAATAGAGAGTTGTGAGCCATTCGCAGATATTTGTGGGGACTGCTTGGACAGCATGGATATTTTAGAGGAGTTTTTTGGATCTGATTTAGAGAATGGGAAATAAGAGGACCAAATTAATTGTTAGTTTCTTAAGTATCTTTTGCTTAGAGTATATTGTCCACACAAAGTATTTTTATGCATTTCTTGGTATCTTCTGTAGCTTTGTTCGGACTTTGGGGCAGCCAAAAGTCTATATAAGCTGAGTAAACTGCTTCCTCATGGAGAGGTCAAGCAAGTTGGCAGACAACTTCAAGCCAAGTCCCGAGTAGTAGGAAGTTGAGAGTCAACTTCAGACCCAAGAAACTTTTCTTACGCTAGTCGCAGAGCGTCGGTGGTAGACCCTGCCATTTTTATACTTGCTTGTAGCTTTCTCAACTCTCTTCTATACACTCCCTTTTGTTCGTTCAACAATACCACAGTAGCACTTTTGTCGCTCGCAACACCTCCTTCTCAGGGTAATTGGTTCTGAAGATCTCTTCCCCCGCCGATTTTACCCCTGTCACCTGTGCGACAGGTTTCTACCCGCCGCCCGCATCCGTAGGTAATTTACGATTACCCTCCGCACGCCTCTGTGCGGCATTGTAGGACCCATAAAGATCTACCGCCACGTGCCTGTTGCTGACAGGCTTTGAGCCTTTACATTGTAAGCTTTTACCCACATCACAACATCACTCAAGCAAAATTTCGTGCATTTTTGCAAAACTTCGTGCATTTTTCCAAAACCGCCACTCCCTGCACGACCATTCCGATTGCTCCAAATTTTTCCTGTGCTCTGTTCAATCGCACTCCGCCCTGTAAATACTGTAGGCCACCCCATCCCCCCCTTCCACCGGCGTTGGCCGTTCCTCCTTACCTCTCTTTTCACCTCCACTATCGAACTGCACCCCATACACATTGATGCTCCCTTTTCGTCTTCATCTTTCCTCATCCTTCCTCAAAGAGACCCTCCACCCTAATCCTCCCTCCAAGACACCCTCCTCCTTCTCCTTCCTGCCCCCTACCCCCATCTCCACCCTTACCCCACCTTTAAATCCTCTTGTCCGATTCCGCCTCTCACATCCCCATCCTAGGTCCCTAAGCATCCTTGCCTCTATGCTCACCCGCACAAACTAATTGGGCAGCGCTTGCAAGCCGAGTTGCGCAGAGGGAACGTTTGGGTGTTTTACTCTTGGAAGATTTATCCGATCTATCCATGGTTTTCCAGACAACCACAATGGACTCAAAAGGTATACCGGCACAGTAATGGGGAAGGAACTACGCTCCCTAGTTGCGCAGATGCAAAGCCAAGTGTCAAAGGCTCCTCACTCACATCGAAGCCAGACCGCTTCCCAATCGCGGGACCAAGCGCCATTGCAGCGTGGCGGAGTTGCACGCGGTGGAGTAGCGCTTGGTCTGGCGATTGGGACGCGGTCTGGCTTCGATGTCAGTGAGGAGCCTTTAACCTTTTCTTTGCTTCTGCTCAACCTGGCGTGCAAGCGCCGCAGAGTTTCATTGGCTTTGCGTTCCTTTTCCTGGAGGTCGGGTTTTTCGCTGCGAATGGTTGACCTTTTCTCGTTCAGTGTAATTTTCTCGCAGAAAGCACCATTGAAAAGGAGATCGATTTGGTTCTTTAATGTTTGAAAAGTGCAGTTCGGCTATCCCCCGGTTTATGCTAGACGTGTTCAGGATAATGGGTAATGTCACTCGTGTGCCTAAATGGCTGGATCAAAGCCTGTCAGCGGGCCTGATGTCCATTGAAGAAGGCGTTGACAAACGCATAATGAGGCAGCACAAGAAAAAAATCCTCTGGGGATTCCAGGAGGAAGGCGCTTCGCGCATCTATGGCTCTCCGGGAGCTAAGGAATGGGTGTACTGTCTCCGATTTCCCGTGACCCAGACAAGCATTGAACCTCGAGAATTCTCGGTATGGCGTCAATACTACTGTGAAGCCCCACTTTCCACCATGGCAGGCCATCGCCGAGAAGAATTACCGGGAAACACTCGTTGTACATGGCGATCGTCTCACTCACTAAAATCCAATTTACTCATTACGTTTCTAGTCACTTTAAGGTGCGCGCGGCCCGCCTTGGGGTCTCCGCCGTTTCTTAGTGACATACTTCCTTCCTGTGTGTGTAATCGTTACGGGATGTGGAAAAAGCGTGTGGGAGAACATGCTGAGGGGGATTACAGAGAAACTAACATGCGAAGGGGGATGAGAGAGAAACTAATCGGAAATGCATCTGGTAAGAACTTGACGCGCTTGCAACCATGCAAGCAGAACACAAAGCGCGTGATTAGGAGGTGCAGCTCCCACTGGGGAGTGGTGCCTCGACGGGCAGCAGGGAACGTAGGAAGGCGCCAGAAGAAAGTCGCACCGTCGGCCCCAAGGGCACTGAACACATTAATACCAACAGGAAGAGCCGTATATCGTTCGTGTGGCAGACTAGACCGTAGTGCGTGTGTTTCGCACGTTCAGCCATTGAGGCAGCTGCGCCGCCAGATAGAGCACACCGGGCAACGCCAGAAGTGACCTGTGGATGGCGCCACTGTGACATCCAAAGCGATATCCTTCGGGTCGAGGCCATATGCAGCAGGGATGTAAAGATCTATGCGAAGGGCGGAGGAGGGAGAGGACAAAGGGGGAAGGGGAGGAAGCAGATGTTCAGAGAGGCCGAAATTCCAAGCTCCTTACAGTAACGATGGAGAGCGTTGCGCAAGACATTGTGGCGACGAGTCTGCCCATCGTCGTACTTACAGGTGAGGGCATGTTTGCCCAGGGGATCGAGCAGCGGGGCGATGTCGTTGGAACGGCGAGCACATACCGGACATCGCTCATGACCAGAGAAAATCGCGCGGCCGAGGCGTAGAGATACAGCGACTATCCAAGCTTACGAAGACAGATAGGTACCGCGGTGAGGGTGCGGTAAAGTTGAGAAAGCTGAACAGGCGGATGACTCACGGACGGATAGGAGGCGCCGATCTGTCGCGATCAGACGATGATCGGAAGATCCGATCAAACGTCGAACCGTTGGAAAAATCAAGTTTGTCGCCGTAACATTGCTGGCACCAAATCGTCGATTGTAGACTGCTTCCCCATTATCAGAATACCCGTTTAACGAACCCGCGGTTCAAAGGCTGTTTGTTGGCACTGGAGGGTCATTGCGGACTATAATAACGAAGACGGTCGGCTGGCTGTCTGGTTAGGAGGTATAGTCATTCGCAGCCCGATCAGAGAGGAAAAGAGTAATTAATCGCAGAATGTTGGAGGAGGAACAGTTATTAATCGCTGGTATGGATTTGGTTGTCCTGGAGCACATACCTTTGGAGGAGGTCGACTACATTACACGGTACCGGTTTCAGATGACCCAGCTCCCGCACCTCCAAACCAGAGGCCCAACATCGCGCCTCAAACCCCGATCATTATAACCGACCACATCTTCCATGCATTAAAATAACCCAAAAATTCCCCCCTTCTGAACAGTCTCTGCCATCTCTAAAAGAGATCTTCACAACTCATACCCAGTCATGTCGCATATACCGACCAAGTTCCGCGGTTTTCTAGCAGAGATGTATGCAAAGTCGATGGACGATGCAGTGAACGCTTGTCTTGCGGATAATTCACGAGCAACTCAGGCCGCGCAAAAATATTTCTGTTCCCAGCAGTTATGCTTACGAACATTCACTCTTCAGATTCTAACCAACAACAGGTGAACAACCATAGAGCTACTAAACTGGCTAAGGAGGGGATATATGGAAAGGCAGCAAGGCGCTCAGATCGTTGGGCGTGTTACGACCCACCCCAGGGGTCGTCCAGGTGCTCCTCGCGGACACCCGCAACAAGCCCCCACGAGTGGCAGCGCACCGCACCCCACTACAAAATGTCCTGCTTTTCCGCCACTTTACGGAGGAGGTGCTCGACGCTGTCGGTGGGTTTAAACAGATTCCTCTGCGAGGGGTTATGGTCTCAAACCTTGCCACCTCGTCGAACTTCTGCCATCCCCGTCTTCATCTGGTCCGTTCGGTTTTTCCGCAGCCTTGTCTAAAATGGTGAACACCTTAGCAGCGGCAAAGGCCCCAGCCGCCCTTGCGCCTTGGATAGCTGGCGCGACCCTAACCCTTTTGTACAAGAGAGACCTGACACCCAGGCCATTGGGGTATGGGAAACGCTTCGCAGATTGATTGTTAGGCTGCCTCATGACAAGGGCCTCCGCGAGAGCAGCAAAATACCTACAACCGCTGCAGGTTGGCATTGCTACTCGATCCGGCACTGATACCGTCGTCCATGGAGTCCGGAGGGTCGTAAAGAAGTTCGGGCACAGCTCGAATACGCATTGCTGAATGTTGGCCTCAAAAATGCATTCAATTTGTGCAGTCGGACAGCTTTCCTGGCAGCAGTCAAACACCAGTTCCCCGATCTGTTCCCGTGGGTTGCATACTGCTACGCACATGAGCCCGCTTCCTTGAGGTTTGATCTTCATATCATCCGGAGCGTGCAAGGAACGCAACAAGGGAACAACCTTGGTAGGCTCCTTTTTGATCTTGCGCTGCACCGCGTTATCCTCAAAATCCAACGGTTACTGGCATCAGGGGATGACAAAGAGCAACAACTCGGCAAACTTCTGTTTCAACTTTGGTACCATGATTATAGGTACATCATTGTAAAACACGATCAGCTCCGCAAGGCACGGGACATCTTGTCATCTCCAGAGGCCACAGCTCGGGACTGCATCTAGCATTGCCGAAATGCCGAATCCGGTGGCCAACTCCACCACAGGAGTCAGTGCAACGCCTCTATCCAAGAGAACTCGCACAGGAGTACAGCGAGGGCACAAGAAGTAGTGCTGAATGCTCCAGTTGGCACCAATTGCTTCACCCAGCAGCACTTCACGGGCCATAAGAAGTCCCTGAAGCCATGCCTCGACACCGTCATAGCCTTGGAAAACACACAAGTCGTGTTCCACCTCCTGCGCAACTGTTTCGGGGTCTGCAGGCTCGGATACCTGTTACGAGTGGTGCCACCAGCTTGCACTGCGGAAGGCGCTGCAATGCTTGATGCAATGATGATGAACTGTGTGAGGACATACTGTACACCGGCGGTATGTAAATCTTTATGGGTTGTACAATGTCGCACAGAGGCGTACGGAGGGTATTCATAAATTAACTACGGATGCGGGCGGCGGGTAGAAACCTGTCGCGCCTGCATTATTTGGAGACTAAAAGCAAAACAGGTAACGAAGTCGCAGAGCTCCTGTTGAGGGGAGGAACCGCGACGGGAAGCAGCGAAGGAAGCAAGGCGGCGGAAAAAACCTTTGCCGTCGTCGCCCAAGGCGCCATGGATATCAATCCCGACGGGGGAGAGGAGTATATCGTTTCGGTTACAGTAAGTGCCGTAATGACGATGTTTCTCGCGCTCTGCGAGTGTTGCGGCAGCGCCTGCTGTAACCGTACTTGGCGAAATGTGGCGGCGTGCGGAGGGGGGGCAACAGTAACGTCGACGGCGATATCGGTACTGTGAAGCCCGCATGCAGCAGGTATGTAAATGTCCATTCGTAGCGCGCGGGGACTCCGAATGCCCAGATGAGTTGGGAACCTGGTAGAGGAGCGGATGCTCGACGAGGGCGACGATCCCACCTTCCTTGCAGTAGCGGGCAAGAACGTTGCGGAGGATGTGATGACGACGAGTCATTCCGTCTTCGTATTTGCAGGTCAACGCGTGTTGACTACTTGGATCTAAGACGGGGGCGATGTCGGCCGAGCGGCGGGAGCAGACCGGACAGCGAGTAGATCCCGGGAAAAGCTCGACGCCAAGACGTAGAGCCAGAGCAACTTTCCACGCAGAAGAGGACATGTACGTTCCGCAGTGGGGGTGAGGAAGCGAAGAGAAAACAGACGATGCGGATGATGTGAGCACGGAGAGGAGCTGTGCTCAGTCGTGGGCTGCCGCAGACGAGAACAACCTATCGGACTTCGATAGCATGAGTTCAGTTGTGATCGCAGACTGGAGCCTTTCGCCGGGGACCGGCGAAGAACAACGCCCGAAAAGAGCCGTAGCTGTAAGCGACGAAGACAGCTGCGAGTGGCGGGAGGATAAGAGCGAGATGGCAGACCGAGAGATCTCTTCCAAGTGGCGGTCCTGGGCAAGAGTAAGCAGGTCGGAGATGAGTCCAAAAGAATCGATTACAGATGCTGCGTATGCAGCCTCGGTAATATTTGAAGTTTGCAGGAGACCTAGACCGCCCATGGAGAAGGGCAGAGAGGCTTGGAGCCAGGCTTGCTCTGGGCAGGACAGCTGCAGTTGGTGGAACGCTTCCCTCTGCTTCTGATCGAAGCTAGCGGCGAGAACCGCAGATTGAGTGGAGGGAAGCGTACGTAGCAAGTGCATGACCTTGGAGGCGTTCGGGCAGAAGCGGTGTAAATGGAAAGCCAATTGAGCATCATCCAAGTCTCGAAGGGATTGGAAGATGCGGTCAACTGCGTTTTGGCGGCCTGCGAAAAATTGGGAAACAAAAGCGTCCGAGCCAATCGGGATCCCAGCACGATGAAACCAGGGGGGGTTGAAAAGGGGCAAGGAAGTGCCAAAGAGGAGTGGGAAGGGGAGAAGCCGTAATCTTGGGTCCTTGCAAGGTTGAGCTGGAACCCTAGTGGACCTCCTTCAAGCTGGACGAAACGGATGGCAGCAGCGGCTTGGGACCGAGGAAGAACAATGTTACCGTCATCTGCGTACCAAGCGTTCAGGGCAGGTGAGAACTTCTCCTGGAACGATAGCAAGAGGGGATGGAGAGCTAGGGCAAAGAGCAAGGGACCGAGGGGATCACCTTGCTGAGTGCCCTCCGAACTGCGGACGTAGTAGGGTCCGAAAGCAAGCTCTGTAGGAGCATCGTAACAAGAGTGTACCGACCGTGCGAGGCCTGGGGCATGTGTCTGTACGGCTTCCAGAATGAGCTGGCGGGAGATGCAATTGAAAGCGTTGTGAGTATCGATCTGGACCAAGACGTGATCTTGGAACTCGGATCTCTGGGAAAGACGACGCACAGAATGAATTATTGCATCGGTGCCGTTCTTGACGCCTACCCCGACCTCATGGGGCAGAAGGTAGGAGCGGGTGGCGGGGGTGACTTTGTGTGCCGCCAGCCTAGAAATTAGGCGTTGGTAAAGGAGCCCAGCCGCGATCGGACGGATTCCCCTGCTTGGCTTCGGCAGCGCAGTAATGGCCTCCGCAGAAATACCGGCGGCACGCGGCCGGTAGATCGCTGTTCAAACAGAGGTTGAGGAACTTTTTCAGGGCATGTAGGCAATCCCTCCCGGGCGTGACCCCACCTGCCGGGCGGAGCAGCATTCGCAGGAACACTGGGGATAGACCATCGGCCCCCGGAGCGGTTGAAGGATCCAGGCTGCGAATGGCACGGCGGACATCCGAGACCGAGAACTTTAGCGGGAGGCAAACCGCGAGGGGGCATGGGAGTGATTGGGATGGGGGGCGGGGGATGAAGTGAAGCCAAGGATTGAAAGGTAGCTTCGCTGGGGAGAGTGGGGGATCGGCTTGGAGAAGGGCTGCTGTGGCCCGGGAAGGGCTACCCCGGGAGCGGAAGCGGCCGCATCTGCGGAGGCTGTGTCAGGGCGGGCGAGGGTGGGGAGGGGATGGAATCGGAGAGGGGAGGGCGGAGATGAACAACGAGGAGGCCTCGTCGAAAAGGTCATCACAGAGGCGGCTAGAGGCCATGCGGATGCGGTCAAAAAGGCTGGAGCCATTTTCCCTACGGCGGAGGCCAAGCGGGCGGGCGGTTGTGTCGGAAAACCAACTTCGGGATGGCAAGAAGTTCGAGAAGGGCTCGAGTCCTGTGCTCTGGCGATGGAGCAGATATAACGCGGTACAAGGCAGCAAAGTATAAGTCGTAAGCCGCGGCTTGGACTGGGAGGAATGAAGGTGAGAACAGGGAAGGGGGCGGCGAGGAGGGAGCGGAAGGTGAGGGTTGACTCGGATGGTCCTGAAACTAGATTCACAGCTGGAAGACTCATGCGTTAGGATCCATGTCGGCATCAGGGGCGGGAATGTGTTCGGAGACCATACGGGTTGGTGTCTGCTGGTGTAGTAAGGAGCCGCGGGATGGGCGATTGGGCATTCGGGGTACCGACCGTAATCCAGCCATCCGTTTGAGGCGGAACAGGGGCAGTCTGGGTACGGCACCGGGGGCGTTTCTCGACCCCGAAATATTCCGAGAACTGCAGTTGCCTGTGCCTGTTGTAATACAAAAAATGGTCCTCCCCTCATTTAATACAGGAAATGGTCCTCCTTCACGTAATACAGGAATGGTCCTCCCCTCGTGTAATCCAGCAACCTACAACGATCCCGCCCCTAACTTCTCCCACCGTCATTTCCAAATTTACTTCCATTTTATCTAGATATTTTTATACTGTATTTAACCCTCTAAATCGCCCCGAATCAAGTCCTTTTACCTTTTAGCTTACCTCCTCCAAATCCGCCTTTTTTGAGAAGAAGGGCGCAAATGCACTACTGCAAAATCCCCTGTAGATTTATTTTACCTATTCCTAATCTATAGAACCTGCCCCGGAGCCTATTTAAACCCCTTTATTCTAATTCCAAATGCCCCGATCATTTTACTCATCACCCCTCTCCCCCCACACACCCAAAACACCCTACATTGCCTCCCGTTCCCCAACGTCTATCACAATGAACAACCTTCGCCCCTCTGTCCCTATTTCCAAAAACCGCCCTTCCCGTCCCATCAACGGCCTTCGTCTCGCCGCCTACGGGCCAACCGATGCCGACGACTACATCCGGCGGCAAACAAAGAAGCAAATCATCGATTTCGTTCGCCGCCTCTTCATAGAAGAAGAAGCGAGGGAGGTAAGTCCGAGAGACTGGGAAGGTCGAGGAGGAGAGCGGGGAGTCCTTCAAGGAATGGTTAGCCCCTGAGCTAGTGTACGAGGATCGGAAGAAGGATGGGGAGGATGAGGAGGAGGAGGGTGAGGAGGATGAGGGAACAGGGGGCATGGAAAGTGTTGGACTGTGGGGCCTGGAATGGAGATTATGGATCAAGTTGTGCCCACGATGGAACCGGATGGAGATATCTTTAGTAGTCGAGATATCTCCCAGGGGGAAATAGAGAGCTGTGAGCCATTCGCAGATATTTGTGGGGACTGCTTGGACAGCATGGATATTTTAAAGGAGTTGTTTGGATCTGATTTAGAGAATGGGAAATAAGAGGACCAAATTAATTGTTAGTTTCTTAAGTATCTTTTGCTTAGAGTATATTGTCCACACAAAGTATTTTTATATGCATTTCTTGGTATCTTCTGTAGTTTTGTTCGGACTTTGGGGGCAGCCAAAAGTCTATATAAGCTGAGTAAACTGCCCTCCTCATGGAGAGTTCAAGCAAGTGGCAGACAACTTTCAAGCAAAGTCCCGAGTAGTAGGAAGTTGAGAGTCAACTTCAGACCCAAGAAAACTTTTTCTTACGCTAGTCGCAGAGCGTCGGTGGTAGACCCTGCCCCCTTTATACTTGCTTGTAGCTTTCTCACTCTCTTCTATATACACTCCCTTTTGTTCGTTCAATATACCACGGTAGCACTTTTGTCGCTCGCAACACCTCCTTCTCAGGGTAATTGGTTCTGAGGATCTCTTCTCCCGCCGATTTACCCCTATCATTTGGTACTCTTGTGGAGGGGGTTGCACCCGAGGTATTCGAGTTGAGCAGTAGTAAGGAACACTTCGGGGGATTTCTTTTCTGTAATCATGGATCTCAACGCTGCTCGTATAACGTTCACAGGGGGCCAAGACTGAAGACGTTGAGGAGTTTCTTTACACATATGTCAACTGTGATGCGAGAGAAGGGCGATGAAGAGAAGGCCGCAAGTATCTTCGCCTATCTTCATAGTGACGCAAAGCACAAATATAAGTCCAAGTTTATCGACGGGTGGTCTCTTAACGGGAATGGGCGTAACTTCGGTGAGGTATGTGAGTGGCTTGTGAAAGAGTATGCTAAGGAGGTAGAACCAGATGAGATGATTCGTACCGCCATAGAGGCCCGGCTCAACTTCGACGATTTGTTAAGCTCTTTTGTACTTGTGTGATCTTTATGAAAAGGCTGGGTTCAACGCCCAAGCCAAGTACGGAATGCTGCGTAAGGCGGCTATGGGGGATAAGCGGCTCTCCGATTTCCTCCTCATCAAGGGCCCTCACACTTTTGATGAACTGAAGGGTACCATAGTAGAATTTGTCAAAAATTCGGAGACGTTTCAGTCACTGAGTGAGGTACCGAGGGAAACCCGCACATCGATGTCTATCGTACATCCTGAAAAGAATTATCAAAGGCCGGCTACTAGTGCAGCGGCATTAGAATCTGTCAGGAGCGATGTCAAAAACTTGGAAGAAAGGTTGGAAACCCGATTCGATAATCGACTTGACATGATAAACCTCGCAGTTGGAAGCCTTACTCTTACCTTAAGAAGAACCAGTCTGGGGCCCTAAAGCCGCAGAAGTCTGTCTTACTGTCACAAGCCTGGACACTTTGCAAACAGGTGTCCTGATAATCCACATAGAAACACTCGTTGTGCAAAGTGCGGTCGATATGGGCATCATGAAAGTAACTGCTGGTCTAAAGACAACAGAAGAGCAAATTTATCGGAAGCAAGGAGTGAGTCAGGACCAGAGGTGAAAATCTTACAAAATAGAAGGGAGCAAAGGTTGACGGATGCTGGTAACGTATCCATCGCTGAAGAGATTAGTCAAGTCAATGTGACAAAAAGGGATGGGGAAGGGAACATTTTATCGAAGAAACCTAGGCTAGAGTATGGAATGCTGGAGCATATCCCAGCACCTGTACCTCCTCGAACCAAGAGGTCTGATCAAGTTGTTCCAGGAGTGGGAGTCACTCCGGCCAAGAAGACGAAAAAGAGTAAGAAAGTTAAGAGTATCTCTAAGGACGTACTAGAGTATGTGAAGAGGTACAATTTGGTGGCTGAGCTTGCATCGGCCCCAACTGGGATAACGTTTGGTCAACTTTTGAGGGGCGACGCAGAGGATGCGAGAAAAGAACTCAAAAAAATTATCAGGTCTAATAAGTCCGCTAAGGGTAAGAAACTGTTTCTTCAATCGGCCTCGACAGCACCAAGACGTCTTAAGCTGGTACCAGTCAAAGTATTGGGTATGAAAACCCAAGCTCTCTTCGATTCGGGTGCTGTTCCAAACCTCATTTCAGAAACTTTGGTGACAGATCTAGGTCTCGAAATTACTCCAACGACTCGAAAAATAACTGTAGCGGATGGAACCGTCTCAAAATGCATGGGCACTGTTGACAAGGTTTCCGTGTTCTTTGGGGACTCTAAAGTTGATGTAGACTTTCTTGTCATGCCGGATCTCCCTTTCGATGCAATCATTGGCTGCCCACATGGAAAGACTAGGACATGCATTGACTTGGGCAACCAAATGGTTTCAGTTAATATTGACGGCAGAACCGTGAAGATGCCCCTGGATTTCGACAAAAGCACGCATCCTGAAGATTTAAAAGAAACGGACAGTGAAGATTTCACTTCTAGCTATGACAGCGAAGATTCGGAACCAACTAACACTTTCGGAAGTGGAAAAGGGTACCCTCGGGGGTAATGAACATGGCATGGGACGATTATGATTCCGGGTTTGAAACAGATGACGACTGGAATTCTAGGATAAGTTTGAAACCCGAATGTGTTTCTTTTTGCGATGATATCGAATCAAAGGACAGAATTCGGAGCATGAAAGAAGATTACCTTTGCAAAGAAAATAAGAATACGTCGAATTCCATATATGAAGATGTGAGCACGACGGAAGAGGTCCTTCAAAATATTGAGGTTGAGGATCAAGAAGAAAAAGGGCGCCAAATGGCAGAAATCCAAGGAAAAGTGCAGCACCTTCCCGCCCCCGCCTCACTGAAAATATCCGACATGTTAACATCTTCCGAAGTAATTGCATGGAGCGTTTCAGATTTAAGACAAGCAAGTGTACCGGTTACTCACTCGTTCGAACTTACCGACACTCAACCGATTTACCACAAGCCTAGACGTCAACCGCCAAAATATGACCAATTTATCTCAGAAAATGTTACAAGTATGCTGAAAAATGATATTATTCGACCAGTTTCATCCCCATGGTCGTTTCCAGTTGTGGTCGCACCAAAGAAGGATGGAAAGCTGCGTTTTTGCGTCGATTACCGACAACTGAACCAGAGAATGATACCCGATCGATTTCCGATTCCGAACATGGAGGAGATCCTCGAGGACCTGAAGGACGGGAGATATTTCACCTCAATTGACCTTTACACTGGCTATTGGCAGATTCCATTGGATGAAAAATGTAAGGAAAAAACAACCTTTACCAGCAAAGCCGGTACGTTCAGGTTCGAAGTGATGCCTTTTGGTCTCATGAATGCACCAGCTACATTCCAAAGAATGATGAACGAGGTTTTGAAAGGACTTCCATTCGCAAGAGTCTATATCGATGATGTCGTCATATTCTCAGAAACATTGGATCAGCACATCTCGCACGTCAAGACAGTTGTGGAGAGGATATCGGAGTATAGCTTGAAAATTAAGTTGAGCAAATGCTTCTTTGCGAAAACTTCTATCCAATTACTCGGTCATATCGTCGACCAAGAGGGAATTAGAGTGGATCCAGAGAAAACGAAAAAATAAAGTTGGCACCAAGGCCCGCTTCAAAGACGGAGGTCCGAAGCTTCTTAGGACTGGCCTCATATTACAGAAGATTTATCAAAGATTTCGCCAAGACTGCAGCACCGTTACATGCCAGCACTACGAAGAACGGAAAATTTTACTGGAACAAGGAAATGGAAACTGCATTTAGGAGCTTAAAGATAAGCTATGTGTCCCCCCAGTTCTCATGTACCCAGATTTCAAGAGACCATTCGTTGTGGAGACAGATGCCTCAGAACGGTCTTTGGGTGCCGTTTTGTCCCAAAAAGATGAAAACGGAAGACTACACCCTGTTCAATTCGCAAGCCGAACTCTGAATGATGCGGAAAAGAGATACTCAGTCTGCGAGAAAGAAGCGCTAGCTGTCGTCTTCGCGCTGAAAAAGTTTCGCGTATACCTTTTATCACTCGAGAAATTTGTCTTGATAACTGATCACCAGGCACTTAAAACAGCATTCCAAAAGAAGGATGTACATCACCGCTTGGCCCGATGGCTCGACATTTTCGCAGAATATCGGTTTGAAATTGTGTATAGACCCGGACGCAATAATCAGCCTGCCGATTACCTATCCCGCTTGAGGGACGCACTGATTCCAAATGAAAAAGCTTCGGAGGACATCGTCGGAGTCGCCGAGTTGCAGTTGCCGAACGATAACGAGTACGAAGCTAATATTCACGGACTGATCAAATTCCTCGATGGACTAGAAATGAGAAAGGTTGATCTTGAACACAGAAATTGGGTACGCAGGAATCAAAAGGCTTTTACATTGTGGAATGGGAAACTCTTCCGGCACACTAAAGCCGGTCCCCGACTAGTGGCCCCTTTGAAAGAAAGAATGAAGATCTTGAGGACTTTCCATGATGAGCTAGGGCATTGGGATCTCGAAACAACCAAAAAATTCGTAACTGAGAGATTCTGGTGGCCCGGTATCCATAAGGACGTCTATAATTCGTGAAAAGCTGCGACAACTGCCAAAAATTCACTCCAATACGGAAGTATAAGACAACTCTAAGTTTTCCAGTTTCCGGTCTCTTTGAAACCTTCTCAATTGACTTCGCGGGCCCGTTCAAGGAAACTTCTTCCGGAAACAAATATCTCCTTATAGGGGTGGAACATCTTACTGGATGGCCAATAGCAGTTGCAGTCGAGGAGGCAAATGCTGAGGTGGTACTGAGATTCATCGAAAAAGAAATAATTGAACCGTTTGGTCTTCCAAAAAGGATCATCTCGGATAACGCCCTTTGTTTTACTGCAACTTCACTGCTTCGTTTTTTGGAAGAGAAAGGGATTCAGCTGAAGACCGTTCTCGCATACGCTCCTATGTCCAACGGGAAAGCGGAGAGGATGGTTGGAACCATCAAACGAGCAATATCGAAAACTATGTCGGAGAATGAAATCCAGTGGGAAGATGCCTTACCAAAAGTGTTATACGGCTACGTCGAAGAAGAGGAAGAAATGGACGCTCACCATTCGAGCTAATGTACGGAAGGGCTCCTAGAATGTTACAGAGAGACATGGAAACAAATATTATCGATGAAGAGAGTAGGGAAGTTGAACTACTGGCCACCGAAGGCTGGAGATCACACCGCGCGCTAACACAGACAAGAAATAAGGATGCAGAACCTGCAGTCAGAACCTTTTCAGTTGGCTCTAAAGTACTTGTAGTACATGGAAAAGCAATGCAGCAGGCTGTGAAGTGGCCGGCCTTCCAAACCAAGTACTCGAACCCTTGCATCGTCACGGAGGAAAGACACCCGCACTATCAGCTCTGTTCAAGCTCAGGGAAGAGATCAAGGAGGGCCATCCATGCACGTCGTCTGGTCCCTTACCATCAGAGGCCTGAAGAATTCCTTCTCACACAGGACTATGCGCAACCACGGGGCATACTCATCTTTAACTATAGAATGATTCCTATGGGAGGAAAAAGGGCCTGGGAATGGATCATCTCGGTTACGCGGGACTACTACGAACTCCACGTAATCATCCATTTCTACATTAATATATGCCTATGTTTTCGTACGTTGAACGGACCATTGCTACCTGAAGAAGATTTCCGACTATTAATAAGAGTTCTATTTTCATTCCAAAACGGAAGGTTCACGGAAGCAGGTCCAGAGTTTGTGGAGGTAATATATCATTACTCTATAGGAAGATATGGAATGGTAGCTGCTGGAGACTTGTCGCAAACGTATCTGAATATTATCCGTCCAATTTACGTATTTCTCAAGAACAACCAAGACGTGCGACTGAGAGGTTACGCCTTACCCCCGGATATGGAATACAGGCTGGTCCCGTATCCTCTATGGGAACCTTACGTTTCTCCGCCACAAATTGGGAACGTTGGAGGCGGCGAGGATCCTCCTGAAGCAGTGATGATGACCAGAGGAGGACCTTCAGGAGACAACAACCCGCCCAGAAGAGGTTCCGGTCGTCCCCCGAGAGGACCTCGTGCAGGTCCCAGTACGTCAGGAGCTGGTCGCGGCCATTCATCGGGACCGTCCACCACAACTTCATCTCTAGCTCTCTTCACAACCATGCACAGCATACAGTCGGAAGAAGAAGATTATCTTTTTGGCTGCGCAATATCTCCGAGGATGCGAACGATGCGCAGGTCATTTCTTATTTCATGATAAGCATCTGTTTATGTTTTAGGGCGCTACATGGACCGCACTTATCTTACGAAGATTCGTTCTTGATGATGCGCGTCTTCTTTTCTTATCGACATCCATTCCTCCGGCATCTTCCAGAAGAGTTTGCATATCACATATATTTTTTCACTCTTGGAAGATTCGGAAGAGTCACGGAAGAAGAATGTATTCAACCCCACCTCGATGTGATCAAACCAATATATGAGGCTATGCTACAAAGTGAGGTACCAGTAATGCGAACCTACTTTTTAGAGCATCATATTGGTAATCAGTTGCATCCGTACCCGTTTGAGAGACCATACATTTTATCAATAAGACAGCGAACACTAACGGAAGCAGAAGAAGAGCAGTGACGGCCCGGGACGTTCGCCTTGAGAAAAGGGGCGTGTAATACAAAAAATGGTCCTCCCTTCACGTAATACAGGAAATGGTCCTCCCTCGTGTAATCCAGCAACCTACAACGATCCCGCCCCTAACTTCTCCACCGTCATTTCCAAATTTACTTCCATTTTATCTAGATATTTTTATACTGTATTTAACCCTCTGAATCGACCCCGAATCAAGTCCCTTTTCCCTTTTAGCTTACCTCCTCCAAATTCGCCTTTTTTGAGAAGAAGGGCGCAAATGCACTACTGCAAAATCCCTTGCAGATTTATTTTACCTATTCCTAATCTATAGAACCTGCCCCGGGAGCCTATTTAAACCCCTTTATTCTAAGTTCCAAATGCCCCGATCATTTTACTCATCACCCCTCTCCCCCACACACCCAAAACACCCTACATTGCCTCCCGTTCCCCAACGTCTATCACAATGAACAACCTTCGCCCCTCTGTCCCTATTTCCAAAAACCGCCCTTCCCGTCCCATCAATGGCCTTCGTCTCGCCGCCTACGGGCCAACCGATGCCGACGACTACATCCGGCGGCAAACAAAGAAGCAAATCATCGAGTTCGTTCGCCGCCTCTTCATAGAAGAAGAAGCGAGGGAGGTAAGTCCGGGAGAGGCTGAGAAGGTCGAGGAGGAGAGCGGGGAGTCCTTCGAGGAATGGTTAGCCCCTGAGCTAGTGTACGAGGCTCAGGAAGAAGGAGGGGAGGATGAGGAGGAAGAGGAGGAGGAGGATGAGGGAACAGGGGGATGGAAAGTGTTGGACTGGTGGGGCCTGGAATAGAGAGTATGGATCAAGTTGTGCCCACGATGGAACCGGATGGAGATATCTTTAGTAGTCTAGATATCTCCCAGGGGGAAATAGAGAGCTGTGAGCCATTCGCAGATATTTGTGGGGACTGCTTGGACAGCATGGATATTTTAGAGGAGTTTTTGGATCTGATTTAGAGAATGGGAAATAAGAGGACCAAATTAATTGTTAGTTTCTTAAGTATCTTTTGCTTAGAGTATATTGTCCACACAAAGTATTTTTATGCATTTCTTGGTATCTTCTGTAGTTTTGTTCGGACTTTAGGGGAGCCAAAAGTCTATATAAGCTGAGTAAACTGCTCCTCATGGAGAGGTCAAGCAAGTTGGCAGACAACTTCAAGCAAGTCCCGAGTAGTAGGAAGTTGAGAGTCAACTTCAGACCCAAGAAAACTTTTTCTTACGCTAGTCGCAGAGCGTCGGTGGTAGACCCTGCCCCTTTTATACTTGCTTGTAGCTTCTCAACTCTCTTCTATATACACTCCCTTTTGTTCGTTCAACAATACCACGGTAGCACTTTTGTCGCTCGCAACACCTCCTTCTCAGGGTAATTGGTTCTGAGGATCTCCTCCCCCGCCGATTTACCCCTATCACAGTTTCATTGGCTTTGCGTTCCTTTTCCTGGAGGTCGGGGTTTTCGCTGCGAATGGTTGGCTTTTTCTCGTTCAGTGTAATTTTCTCGCAGAAAGCACCATTGAAAAGGAGATCGATTTGGTTCTTTAATGTTTGAAAAGTGCAGTTCGGCAATCCCCCGTTTATGCTAGACGTGTTCAGGATAATGGGTAATGTCACTCGTGTGCCTAAATGGCTGGATCAAAGCCTGTCAGCGGGCCTGATGTCCATTGAAGAAGGCGTTGACAAACGCAAATAATGAGGCAGCACAAGAAAAAAATCCTCTGGGGGATTCCAGGAGGAAGGCGCTTCGCGCATCTATGGCTCTCCCGGGGCTAAGGAATGGGTGTACTGTCTCGATTCCCCGTGACCCAGACAAGCATTGAACCTCGAGAATTCTCGTATGGCTTCAATACTACTGTGAAGTCCCACTTTTCACCATGGCAGGCCATCGCCGAGAAGGATTGCCCGGAAACACTCGTTGTACATGGCGATCGTCTCACACTAAAATCCAATTACTCATTACGTTTCTAGTCACTTTAAGGTGCGCGCGGCCCGCTTGAGGTCTCCGCCGTTTCTTAGTGACATACTTCCTTCCTGTGTGTGTAATCTTTACGGGATGTGGAAAAAGCGTGTGGGAGAACATGCTGAGGGGATTACAGAGAAACTAACATGCGAAGGGGATGAGAGAGAAAAAATCGGAAATGCATCTGGTAAGAACTTGACGCGCTTGCAACCCATGCAAGCAGAACACAAAGCGCGTGATTGGAGGTGCAGCTCCCACTGGGGAGTGGTGCCTCGACGGGCAGCAGCGAACGTAGAAAGGCGCCGGAAGAAAGTCGCACCGTCGGCCCCAAGGGCACTGAACACATTAATACCAACAGGAAGAAGCCGTATATCGTTCGTGTGGCAGACTAGACCGTAGTGCGTGTGTTTCGCACGTTCAGCCATTGAGGCAGCTGCGCCGCCAGAAGAGCACACCGGGCAACGCCAGAAGTGACCTGTGGATGGGCCACTGTGACATCCAAAGCGATATCCTTCGGGTCGAGGCCATATACAGCAGGGATGTAAAGATCTATGCGAAGGGCGGAGGAGGGAGAGGACAAAGGGGAAGGGGAGGAAGCAGATGTTCAAGAGAGGCCGAAATTCCAACCTCCTTACAGTAACGATGGAGAGCGTTGCGCAAGACATTGTGGCGACGAGTCTGCCGATCGTTGTACTTACAGGTGAGGGCATGTTTGCCCAGGGGATCGAGCAGCGGGGCGATGTCGTTGGAACGGCGAGCACATACCGGACATCGCTCATGACCAGAAGAAAATCGCGCGGCCGAGGCGTAGAGATACAGCGACTATCCAAGCTTACGAAGACAGATAGGTACCGCGGTGAGGGTGCGGTAAAGTTGAGAAAGCTGAACAGGCGGATGACCCACGGACGGATAGGAGGCGCGATCTGTCGCGATCAGACGATGATCGAAGATCCGATCAAACGTCGAACCGTTGGAAAAATCAAATTTGTACGCCGTAACATTGCTGGCACCAAATCGTCGATTGTAGACTGCTTCCCCATTATCAGAATACCCTTTAACGAACCCGCGTTCAAAGGCTGTTTGTTGGCACTGGAGGGTCATTGCGGACTATAATAACGAAGACGGTCGCTGGCTGTCTGGTTAGGAGGTATAGTCATTCGCAGCCCGATCAGAGAGGAAAAGCAGTAATTAATCGCAGAAGTTGGAGGAGGAACAGTTATTAATCGCTGGTATGGATTGGTTGTCCTGGAGCACATACCTTTGGAGGAGGTCGACTACATTACACCGGTACCGGTTTCAGATGACCCAGCTCCCGCACCTCCAAACCAGAGGCCCAACATCGCGCCTCAAACCCCGATCATTATAACGACCACATCTTCCATGCATTAAAATAACCCAAAAATTCCCCCTTCTGACAGTCTCTGCCATCTCTAAAAGACTTCACAACTCATCCCCAGTCATGTCGCATATACCGACCAAGTTCCGCGTTTTCTAGCAGATGTATGCAAAGTCGATGGACGATGCAGTGAACGCTTGTCTTGCGATAATTCACGAGCAACTCAGGCGCGCACAAAAATATTTCTGTTCCCAGCAGTTATGCTTACGAACATTCACTCTTCAGATCTAACCAACAACAGGTGAACAACCATAGAGCTACTAAAACTGGCTAAGGAGGGGGTATTTGGAAAGCAGCACAGGCGCTCAGATCGTTGGGCGTGTTACGACCACCCCAGGGTCGTCCAGGTGCTCCTCGCGGAGCACCCGCAACAAGCTCCCCACGACGTGGCAGCGCACCGCACCCCACTACAAAATGTCCTGCTTTTCCGCACTTTACGGAGGAGGTGCTCGACGCTGTCGGTGGGTTTAAACCAGATTCCTCTGCGAGGGGTTATGGTCTCAAACCTTGCCACCTCGTCGAACTTCTGCCATCCCCGTCTTCATCTGGTGCGTTCGGTTTTTTTTCGCAGCCTTGTCTAAAAATGGTGAACACCTTAGCAGCCGGCAAGGCCCCAGTCGCCCTTGCGCCTTGGATAGCTGGCGCGACCCTAACCCTTTTGTACAAGAGAGACCTGACACCCAGGCCATTGGCGGTAGGGGAAACGCTTCGCAGATTGATTGTTAGCTGCCTCATGACAAGGCCTCCGCGAGAGCAGCAAAATACCTACAACCGCTGCAGGTTGGCATTGCTACTCGATCAGGCACTGATACCGTCGTCCATGGAGTCCGGAGGGTCGTAAAGAAGTTCGGGCACAGCTCGAATACGCATTGCTGAATGTTGGCCTCAAAAATGCATTCAATTTGTGCAGTCGGACAGCTTTCCTGCAGCAGTCAAACACCAGTTCCCCGATCTGTTCCGTGGGTTGTGATGTGCGCAAATTCGCGCACGAAAAAATCTAGATGAGGACCATGATTGTATACAGTATCGGAAATTGGGAAGATATTTTTACAGTTTTTGAATTTGCAGATATTTTTAATTTGGGTGAGTGTGGCAATTCGTCGGCTGATTTTTCATTTTAGACACGCTGTCATAGTAGATGTCAGTACAGTTCCAGGTTGTGGGTGATACGACAAGTAGCTCTGAAAGGTCTATATAATGGCCACATCAATTCCCACCCCCTGGCCGATGGATGGCTGGCATGGTATGGCACCTAGATATTTACCTTGAGGAAATACTTCTAATAGTCTCTCTGGTTCACACGATTACCGTGAAGCATTGTGGTTATTAGTATGTTTGTTTGAGACTTTTAGGGTAGCCAAAAGTCTATATAAGCCGAGTAAACTGCTTCCTTTAGTGGAGGTGAAGCAAGTTGGCAGACAACTCAAGCCAAGTCCGAGTAGTAGGAAGTTGAGAGTCAACTTCAGACCCAAGACACTTTTTCTTACGCTGGTCGCAGAGCGTCAGTGGTAGACTCTGCCCCTTTTATACTTGCTTGTAGCTTCCTCAACTCTCTTATATACACTCCCTTTTGTTCGTTCAACAATACCACGGCAGCACTTTTGTCGCTCGCAACACCTCCTTCTCAGGGTAATTGGTTCTGAGGATCTCTTCCCCCCCGATTTACCCATATCATTTGGTACTCTTGTGGAGGGGGTTGCACCCGAGGTATTCGAGTTGAGCAGTAGTAAGGAACACTTCGGGGGGATTTCTTTTCGGTAATTCATGGATCTCAATTGTTTTCGTATAACGTTCACAGGGGGCAAGACTGAAGACGTTGAGGAGTTTCTTTACACATATGTCAACGTTGTGATGCGAGAGAAGGGCGATGAAGAGAAGGCCGCAAGTATCTTCGCCCATCTTCATGGTTGACGCAAAGCACAAATATAAGTCCAAGTTTATCGACGGGTGGTCTCTTAACGGGAATGGGCGTAACTTCGGTGAGGTATGTGAGTGGCTTGTGAAAGAGTATGCTAAGGAGGTAGAACCAGATGAGATGATTCGTACCCATAGAGGCCCGGCTCAACTTCGACGATTTGTTAAGCTCATTGGTGTACTTGTGTGATCTTTATGAAAAGGCTGGGTTCAACGCCCAAGCCAAGTACGGAATGCTGCGTAAGGCGGCTATGGGGGATAAGCGGCTCTCCGATTTCCTCCTATCAAGGGCCCTCACACTTTTGATGAACTGAAGGGTACCATAGTAGAATTTGTCAAAAATTCGGAGACGTTTCAGTCACTGAGTGAGGTACCGAGGGAAACCCGCACATCGATGTCTATCGTACATCCTGAAAAGAATTATCAAAGGCCGGCTACTAGTGCAGCGGCATTAGAATCTGTCAGGAGCGATGTCAAAAACTTGGAAGAAAGGTTGGAAACCCGATTCGATAATCGACTTGACATGATAACCTCGCAGTTGGAAAGCCTTACTCTTACCATTAAGAAGAACCAGTCTGGGGCCCCTAAGGCCGCAGAAGTCTGTTCTTACTGTCACAAGCCTGGACACTTTGCAAACAGGTGTCCTGATAATCCACATAGAAACACTCGTTGTGCAAAGTGCGGTCGATATGGGCATCATGAAAGTAACTGCTGGTCTAAAGACAACAGAAGAGCAAATTATCGGAAGCAAGGAGTGAGTCAGGACCAGAGGTGAAAATCTTACAAAATAGAAGGGATCAAAGGTTGACGGATGCCGGTAACGTATCCATCGCTGAAGAGATTAGTCAAGTCAATGTGACAAAAAGGGATGGGGAAGGGAACATTTTATCGAAGAAACCTAGGCTAGAGTATGGAATGCTGGAGCATATCCCAGCACCTGTACCTCCTCGAACCAAGAGGTCTGATCAAGTTGTTCCAGGAGTGGGAGTCACTCCGGCCAAGAAGACGAAAAAGAGTAAGAAAGTTAAGAGTATCTCTAAGGACGTACTAGAGTATGTGAAGAGGTACAATTTGGTGGCTGAGCTTGCATCGGCCCCAACTGGGATAACGTTTGGTCAACTTTTGAGGGGCGACGCAGAGGATGCGAGAAAAGAACTCAAAAAAATTATCAGGTCTAATAAGTCCGCTAAGGGTAAGAAACTGTTTCTTCAATCGGCCTCGACAGCACCAAGACGTCTTAAGCTGGTACCAGTCAAAGTATTGGGTATGAAAACCCAAGCTCTCTTCGATTCGGGTGCTGTTCC
The DNA here is from genome assembly GCA_002205965.3 of Kappaphycus alvarezii. Taxonomy (NCBI): domain Eukaryota; phylum Rhodophyta; class Florideophyceae; order Gigartinales; family Solieriaceae; genus Kappaphycus; species Kappaphycus alvarezii. The sequence goes on from NADL03000261.1 coordinate 22,549, forward strand.
AAACCTCATTTCAGAAACTTTGGTGACAGATCTAGGTCTCGAAATTACTCCAACGACTCGAAAAATAACTGTAGCGGATGGAACCGTCTCAAAATGCATGGGCACTGTTGACAAGGTTTCCGTGTTCTTGGGGACTCTAAAGTTGATGTAGACTTTCTTGTCATGCCGGATCTCCCTTTCGATGCAATCATTGGCTGCCCACAATGGAAAGACTGGACATGCATTGACTTGGGCAACCAAATGGTTTCAGTTAATATTGACGGCAGAACCGTGAAGATGCCCCTGGATTTCGACAAAAGCACGCATCCTGAAGATTTAAAAGAAACGGACAGTGAAGATTTCACTTCTAGCTATGACAGCGAAGATTCGGAACCAACTAACACTTTCGGAAGTGGAAAAGGGTACCCTCGGGGGTAATGAACATGGCATGGGACGATTATGATTCCGGGTTTGAAACAGATGACGACTGGGATTCTAGGATAAGTTTGAAACCCGAATGTGTTTCTTTTTGCGATGATATCGAATCAAAGGACAGAATTCGGAGCATGAAAGAAGATTACCTTTGCAAAGAAAATAAGAATACGGCGAATTCCATATATGAAGATGTGAGCACGACGGAAGAGGTCCTTCAAAATATTGAGGTTGAGGATCAAGAAGAAAAAGGGCGCCAAATGGCAGAAATCCAAGGAAAAGTGCAGCACCTTCCCGCCCCCGCCTCACTGAAAATATCCGACATGTTAACATCTTCCGAAGTAATTGCATGGAGCGTTTCAGATTTGAGACAAGCAAGTGTACCGGTTACTCACTCGTTCGAACTTACCGACACTCAACCGATTTACCACAAGCCTAGACGTCAACCGCCAAAATATGACCAATTTATCTCAGAAAATGTTACAAGTATGCTGAAAAATGATATTATTCGACCAGTTTCATCCCCATGGTCGTTTCCAGTTGTGGTCGCACCAAAGAAGGTGGAAAGCTGCGTTTTTGCGTCGATTACCGACAACTGAACCAGAGAATGATACCCGATCGATTTCCGATTCCGAACATGGAGGAGATCCTCGAGGACCTGAAGGACGGGAGATATTTCACCTCAATTGACCTTTACACTGGCTATTGGCAGATTCCATTGGATGAAAAATGTAAGGAAAAAACAACCTTTACCAGCAAAGCCGGTACGTTCAGGTTCGAAGTGATGCCTTTTGGTCTCATGAATGCACCAGCTACATTCCAAAGAATGATGAACGAGGTTTTGAAAGGACTTCCATTCGCAAGAGTCTATATCGATGATGTCGTCATATTCTCAGAAACATTGGATCAGCACATCTCGCACGTCAAGACAGTTGTGGAGAGGATATCGGAGTATAGCTTGAAATTAAGTTGAGCAAATGCTTCTTTGCGAAAACTTCTATCAATTACTCGGTCATATCGTCGACCAAGAGGGAATTAGAGTGGATCCAGAGAAAACGAAAAAAATAAGTTGGCACCAAGGCCCGCTTCAAAGACGGAGGTCCGAAGCTTCTTAGGACTGGCCTCATATTACAGAAGATTTATCAAAGATTTCGCCAAGACTGCAGCACCGTTACATGCCAGCACTACGAAGAACGGAAAATTTTACTGGAACAAGGAAATGGAAACTGCATTTCAGGAGCTTAAAGATAAGCTATGTGTCCCCCAGTTCTCATGTACCCAGATTTCAAGAGACCATTCGTTGTGGAGACAGATGCCTCAGAACGGTCTTTGGGTGCCGTTTTGTCCCAAAAAGATGAAAACGGAAGACTACACCCTGTTCAATTCGCAAGCCGAACTCTGAATGATGCGGAAAAGAGATACTCAGTCTGCGAGAAAGAAGCGCTAGCTGTCGTCTTCGCGCTGAAAAAGTTTCGCGTATACCTTTTATCACTCGAGAAATTTGTCTTGATAACTGATCACCAGGCACTTAAAACAGCATTCCAAAAGAAGGATGTACATCACCGCTTGGCCCGATGGCTCGACATTTTCGCAGAATATCGGTTTGAAATTGTGTATAGACCCGGACGCAATAATCAGCCTGCCGATTACCTATCCCGCTTGAGGGACGCACTGATTCCAAATGAAAAAGCTTCGGAGGACATCGTCGGAGTCGCCGAGTTGCAGTTGCCGAACGATAACGAGTACGAAGCTAATATTCACGGACTGATCAAATTCCTCGATGGACTAGAAATGAGAAAGGTTGATCTTGAACACAGAAATTGGGTACGCAGGAATCAAAAGGCTTTTACATTGTGGAATGGGAAACTCTTCCGGCACACTAAAGCCGGTCCCCGACTAGTGGCCCCTTTGAAAGAAAGAATGAAGATCTTGAGGACTTTCCATGATGAGCTAGGGCATTGGGATCTCGAAACAACCAAAAAATTCGTAACTGAGAGATTCTGGTGGCCCGGTATCCATAAGGACGTCTATAATTTCGTGAAAAGCTGCGACAACTGCCCAAAAATTCACTCCAATACGGAAGTATAAGACCACTCATAGTTTTCCAGTTTCCGGTCTCTTTGAAACCTTCTCAATTGACTTCGCGGGCCCGTTCAAGGAAACTTCTTCCGGAAACAAATATCTCCTTATAGGCGTGGAACATCTTACTGGATGGCCAATAGCAGTTGCAGTTGAGGAGGCAAATGCTGAGGTGGTACTGAGATTCATCGAAAAGGAAATAATACATGGAAAAGCAATGCAGCAGGCTGTGAAGTGGCCGGCCTTCCAAACCAAGTACTCGAACCCTTGCATCGTCACGGAAGAAAGACACCCGCACTATCAGCTCTGTTCAAGCTCAGGGAAGAGATCAAGGAGGGCCATCCATGCACGTCGTCTGGTCCCTTACCATCAGAGGCCTGAAGAATTCCTTCTCACACAGGACTATGCGCAACCACGGGGCATACTCATCTTTAACTATAGAATGATTCCTATGGGAGGAAAAAGGGCCTGGGAATGGATCATCTCGGTTACGCGGGACTACTACGAACTCCACGTAATCATCCATTTCTACATTAATATATGCCTATGTTTTCGTACGTTGAACAGACCATTGCTACCTCAAGAAGATTTCCGACTATTAATAAGAGTTCTATTTTCATTCCAAAACGGAAGGTTCACGGAAGCAGGTCCAGAGTTTGTGGAGGTAATATATCATTACTCTATAGGAAGATACGGAATGGTAGCTGCTGGAGACTTGTCGCAAACGTATCTGAATATTATCCGTCCAATTTACGTATTTCTCAAGAACAACCAAGACGTGCGACTGAGAGGTTACGCCTTACCCCCGGATATGGAATACAGGCTGGTCCCGTATCCTCTATGGGAACCTTACGTTTCTCCGCCACAAATTGGGAACGTTGAGGCGGCGAGGATCCTCCTGAAGCAGTGATGATGACCAGAGGAGGACCTTCAGGAGACAACAACCCGCCCAGAAGAGGTTCCGGTCGTCCCCCGAGAGGACCTCGTGCAGGTCCCAGTACGTCAGGAGCTGGTCGCGGCCATTCATCGGGACCGTCCACCACAACTTCATCTCTAGCTCTCCTTCACAACCATGCACAGCATACAGTCGGAAGAAGAAGATTATCTTTTTGGCTGCGCAATATCTCCGAGGATGCGAACGATGCGCAGGTCATTTCTTATTTCATGATAAGCATCTGTTTATGTTTTAGGGTGCTACATGGACCGCACTTATCTTACGAAGATTCGTTCTTGATGATGCGCGTCTTCTTTTCTTATCGACATCCATTCCTCCGGCATCTTCCAGAAGAGTTTGCATATCACATATATTTTTTCACTCTTGGAAGATTCGGAAGAGTCACGGAAGAAGAATGTATTCAACCCCACCTCGATGTGATCAAACCAATATATGAGGCTATGCTACAAAGTGAGGTACCAGTAATGCGAACCTACTTTTTAGAGCATCATATTGGTAATCAGTTGCATCCGTACCCGTTTGAGAGACCATACATTTTATCAATAAGACAGCGAACACTAACGGAAGCAGAAGAAGAGCAGTGACGAGTCGGGACGTTCGTCTTGAGCGAGAGGGCGTGATGTGCGCAAATTCGCGCACGAAAAAATCTAGATGAGGACCATGATTGTATACAGTATCGGAATTGGGAAGATATTTTTACAGTTTTTGAATTTGCAAGATATTTTTAATTTTGAGTGTGGCAAATTCGTCGGCTGATTTTTTTCATTTTAGGACACGCTGTCATAGTAGATGTCAGTACAGTTCCAGGTTGTGGGTGATACGACAAGTAGCTCTGAAAGGTCTATATAATGGCCACATCAATTCCCACCCCTGGCCGATGGATGGCTGGCATGGGTATGGCACCTAGATATTTACCTTGAGGAAATATCTTCTAATAGTCTCTCTGGTTCACACGATTACCGTGAATACATTTTATGGTTATTAGTATGTTTGTTTGAGACTTTTAGGGTAGCCAAAAGTCTATATAAGCCGAGTAAACTGCTTCCTTTAGTGGAGGTGAAGCAAGTTGGCAGACAACTTCAAGCCAAGTCCCGAGTAGTAGGAAGTTGAGAGTCAACTTCAGACCCAAGAAACTTTTTCTTACGCTGGTCGCAGAGCGTCAGTGGTAGACTCTGCCCCTTTTATACTTGCTTGTAGCTTCCTCAACTCTCTTCTATATACACTCCCTTTTGTTCGTTCAACAATACCACGGCAGCACTTTTGTCGCTCGCAACACCTCCTTCTCAGGGTAATTGGTTCTGAGGATCTCTTCCCCGCCGATTTACCCCTATCAGGTTGCATACTGCTACGCACATGAGCCCGCTTCCTTGAGGTTTGATCTTCATATCCGAAGCGTGCAAGGAACGCAACAAGGGAACAACCTTGGTAGGCTCCTTTTTGATCTTGCGCTGCACCGCGTTATCCTCAAAATCCAACGGTTACTGGCATCAGGGGATGACAAAGAGCAACAACTCGGCAAACTTCTGTTTCAACTTTGGTACCATGATTATAGGTACATCATTGTAAAACACGATCAGCTCCGCAAGGCACGGGACATCTTGTCATCTCCAGAGGCCACAGCTCGGGACTGCATCTAGCATTGCCGAAATGCCGAATCCGGTGGCCAACTCCACCACAGGAGTCAGTGCAACGCCTCTATCCAAGAGAACTCGCACAGGAGTACAGCGAGGGCACAAGAAGTAGTGCTGAATGCTCCAGTTGGCACCAATTGCTTCACCCAGCAGCACTTCACGGGCCATAAGAAGTCCTGAAGCCATGCCTCGACACCGTCATAGCCTTGGAAAACACACAAGTGTGTTTCCACCTCCTGCGCAACTGTTTCGGGGTCTGCAGGCTCGGATACCTGTTACGAGTGGTGCCACCAGCTTGCACTGCGGAAGGCGCTGCAATGCTTGATGCAATGATGATGAACTGTGTGAGGACATACTGTACACCGGCGGTGGTGGTAAATCTTTATGGGTTGTACAATGTCGCACAGAGGCGTACGGAGGGTATTCATAAATTAACTACGGATGCGGGCGGCGGGTAGAAACCTGTCGCGCCTGCATTATTTGGAGACTAAAAGCAAAAACAGGTAACGAAGTCGCAGAGCTCCTGTTGAGGGGAGGAACCGCGACGGGACGCAGCGAAGGAGCAAGGCGGCGGAAAAACCTTTGCCGTCGTCGCCCAAGGCGCCATGGATATCAATCCCGAGGGGAGAGGAGGATATCGTTTCGGTTACAGTAGTGCCATAATGACGATGTTTCTCGCGCTCTGCGAGTGTTGCGGCAGCGCCTGCTGTAACCGTACTTGGCGAAATGTGGCGGCGTGCGGAGGGGTGGGCAACAGTAACGTCGACGGCGATATCGGTACTGTGAAGCCCGCATGCAGCAGGTATGTAAATGTCCATTCGTAGCGCGGGGGACTCCGAATGCCCAGATGAGTTGGGAACCTGGTAGAGGAGCGGATGCTCGACGAGGGCGACGATCCCACCTTCCTTGCAGTGCGGGCAAGAAACGTTGCGGAGGATGTGATGACGACGAGTCATTCCGTCTTCGTATTTGCAGGTCAACGCGTGTTGACTACTTGGATCTAAGACGGGGGCGATGTCGGCCGAGCGGCGGGAGCAGACCGGACAGCGAGTAGATCCCGGGAAAAGCTCGACGCCAAGACGTAGAGCCAGAGCAACTTTCCACGCAGAGAGGACATGTACGTTCCGCAGTGGGGGTGAGGAAGCGAAGAGAAAACAGACGATGCGGATGATGTGCGCACGGAGAGGAGCTGTGCTCGGTCGTGGGCTGCCGCAGACGAGAACAACCTATCGGACTTCGATAGCATGAGTTCAGTTGTGATCGCAGACTGGAGCCTTCGGGGACCGGCGAAGAACAACGCCCGAAAAGAGCCGTAGCTGTAAGCACGAAGACAGTGCGAGTGGCGGGAGGATAAGAGCGAGATGGCAGACCGAGAGATGTCTTCCAAGTGGCGGTCCTGGGCAAGAGTAAGCAGGTCGGAGATGAGTCCAAAAGAATCGATTACAGATGCTGCGTATGCAGCTCGGTAATATTTGAAGTTTGCAGGAGACCTAGCCGCCCATGGAGGAGAAGGGCAGAGAGGCTTGGAGCCAGGCTTGCTCTGGGCAGGACAGCTGCAGTTGGTGGAACGCTTCCCTCTGCTTCTGATCGAAGCTAGCGGCGAGAACCGCAGATTGAGTGGAGGGAAGCGTACGTTAGCAAGTGCATGACCTTGGAGGCGTTCGGGCAGAAGCGGTGTAAATGGAAAGCCAATTGAGCATCATCCAAGTCTCGAAGGGATTGGAAGATGCGGTCAACTGCGTTTTGGCGGCCTGCGAAAAATTGGGAACAAAAGCGTCCGAGCCAATCGGGGATCCCAGCACGATGAAACCAGGGGGGTGGAAAAGGGGCAAGGAAGTGCCAAAGAGGATGGGAAGGGAGAAGCGTAATCTTGGTCTTGCAAGGTTGAGCTGGACCCTAGTGGACCTCCTTCAAGCTGGACGAACGGATGGCAGCAGCGGCTTGGGACCGAGGAAGAACAATGTTACCGTCATCTGCGTACCAAGCGTTCAGGGCAGGTGAGAACTTCTCCTGGAACGATAGCAAGAGGGGATGGAGAGCTAGGGCAAAGAGCAAGGACCGAGGGGATCACCTTGCTGAGTGGCCCTCCGAACTGCGACGTAGTAGGGTCCGAAAACAAGCTCTGTAGGAGCATCGTAACAAGAGTGTACCGACCGTGCGAGGCCTGGGGCATGTGTCTGTACGGCTTCCCGAATGAGCTGGCGGGAGATGCAATTGAAAGCGTTGTGAGCATCGATCTGGACCAAGACGTGATCTTGGAACTCGGATCTCTGGGAAAGACGACGCACAGAATGAATTATTGCATCGGTGCCGTTCTTGACGCCTACCCGACCTGATGGGGCAGAAGGTAGGAGCGGGTGGCGGGGGTGACTTTGTGTGCCGCCAGCCTAGAAATTAGGCATTGGTAAAGGAGCCCAGCCGCGATCGGACGATTCCCCCGCTTGGCTTCGGCAGCGCAGTAAGATGGCCTCCGCAGAAATACGGGCGGCACGCGGCCGCGTAGATCGTTGTTCAAACAGAGGTTGAGGGAACTTTGTCAGGGCATGTAGGCAATCCCTCCCGGGCGTGACCCCACCTGCCGGGCGGAGCAGCATTCGCAAACACTGGGGATAGGCCATCGGCCCGGAGCGGTTAAAGGATCCAGGCTGCGAATGGCACGGCGGACATCCGAGACCGAAACTTTAGCGGGAGGCAAACGCGGGGGCATGGAGTGATTGGGATGGGGGGCGGGGGATGAAGTGAAGCCAAGGATTGAAAGGTAGCTTCGTGGGGAGAGTGGGGATCGGCTTGGAGAAGGTGATAGGGTAAATCGGCGGGGGAGGAGATCCTTCAGAACCAATTACCCTGAGAAGGAGGTGTTGCGCGCGACATAAGTGCTGCCGTGGTATGTTGAACGAATAAAAGGGAGTGTATATAGAAGAGAGTTGAGGAAGCTACAAGCAAGTATAAAAATGGCAGGGTCTACCACCGACGCTCTGCGACTAGCGTAAGAAAAAGTTTTCTTGGGTCTGAAGTTGACTCTCAACTTCCTACTACTCGGGACTTGGCTTGAAGTTGTCTGCCAACTTGCTTGACCTCTCCATGAGGAAAGCAGTTTACTCAGCTTATATAGACTTTTGGCTGCCCCCAAAGTCCGAACAAAACTACAGAAGATACCAAAGAAATGCATAAAAATACTTTGGGTGGACAATATACTCTTAAGCAAAAGATTACTTAAGAAACTAACAATTAATTTGGTCCTCTTATTTCCCATTCTCTAAATCAGATCAAATAACTCCTCTAAAATATCCATGCTGTCCAAGCAGTCCCCACAAATATCTGCGAATGGCTCACGGCTCTCTATTTCCCCCTGGGAGATATCTCGACTACTAAAGATATCTCCATCCGGTTCCATCGTGGGCACAACTTGATCCATACTCTCCATTCCAGGCCCCACCAGTCCAACACTTTCCATGCCCCTGTTCCCTCATCCTCCTCACCCTCATCCTCCTCATCCTCCCCATCCTTCTTCCGATCCTCGTACACTAGCTCAGGGGCTAACCATTTTCTTTAAGGACTCCCCGCTCAACTCCTCGACCTTCCCAGTCTCTCGGACTTACCTCCCTCGCTTCTTCTTCTATGAAGAGGCGGCGAACGAAATCGATGATTTGCTTCTTTGTTTGCCGCCGGATGTAGTCGTCGGCATCGGTTGGCCCGTAGGCGGCGAGACGAAGGCCGTTGATGGGACGGGAAGGGCGGTTTTTGGAAATAGGGACAGAGGGGCGAAGGTTGTTCATTGTGATAGACGTTGGGGAACGGGAGGCAATGTAGGGTGTTTTGGGTGTGTGGGGGGAGAGGGGTGATGAGTAAAATGATCGGGGGCATTTGGAACTTAGAATAAAGGGGTTTAAATAGGCTCCCGGGGCAGGTTCTATAGATTAGGAATAGGTAAAATAAATCTACAGGGATTTTGCAGTAGTGCATTTGCGCCCTTCTTCTCAAAAAAGGCGAATTTGGAGGAGGTAAGCTAAAAGGGAAAAGGGACTTGATTCGGGGTCGATTCAGAGGGTTAAATACAGTATAAAAATATCTAGATAAAATGGAAGTAAATTTGGAAATGACGGTGGGAGAAGTTAGGGGCGGGATCGTTGTAGGTTGCTGGATTACACGAGGGGAGGACCATTTCCTGTATTACGTGAAGGGAGGACCATTTTTTGTATTGCACGCCCCCTTTCTCAAGGCGAACGTCCCGGGTCGTCACTGCTCTTCTTCTGCTTCCGTTAGTGTTCGCTGTCTTATTGATAAAATGTATGGTCTCTCAAACGGGTACAGATGCAACTGATTACCAATTGATGCTCTAAAAAGTAGGTTCGCATTACTGGTACCTCACTTTGTAGCATAGCCTCATATATTGGTTTGATCACATCGAGGTGGGGTTGAATACATTCTTCTTCCGTGACTCTTCCGAATCTTCCAAGAGTGAAAAAATATATGTGATATGCAAACTCTTCTGGAAGATGCCGGAGGAATGGATGTCGATAAGAAAAGAAGACGCGCATCATCAAGAACGAATCTTCGTAAGATAAGTGCGGTCCATGTAGCGCCCTAAAACATAAACAGATGCTTATCATGAAATAAGAAATGACCTGCGCATCGTTCGCATCCTCGGAGATATTGCGCAGCCAAAAAGATAATCTTCTTCTTCCGACTGTATGCTGTGCATGGTTGTGAAGCAGAGCTAGAGATGAAGTTGTGGTGGACGGTCCCGATGAATGGCCGCGACCAGCTCCTGACGTACTGGGACCTGCACGAGGTCCTCTCGGGGGACGACCGGAACCTCTTCTGGGCGGGTTGTTGTCTCCTGAAGGTCCTCCTCTGGTCATCATCACTGCTTCAGGAGGATCCTCGCCGCCTCAACGTTCCCAATTTGTGGCGGAGAAACGTAAGGTTCCCATAGAGGATACGGGACCAGCCTGTATTCCATATCAGGGGGTAAGGCGTAACCTCTAAGTCGCACATCTTTTTTCTTGAAATACGTAAATTGGACGGATAATATTCAGATACGTTTGCGACAAGTCTCCAGCAGCTACCATTCCATATCTTCCTATAGAGTAATTATATTACCTCCACAAACTCTGGACCTGCTTCCGTGAACCTTCCGTTTTGGAATGAAAATAGAACTCTTATTAATAGTCGGAAATCTTCTTCAGGTAGCAATGGTCCGTTCAACGTACGAAAACATAGGCATATGTTAATGTAGAAATGGATGATTACGTGGAGTTCGTAGTAGTCCCGCGTAACCGAGATGATCCATTCCCAGGCCCTTTTTCCTCCCATAGGAATCATTCTATAGTTAAAGATGAGTATGCCCCGTGGTTGCGCATAGTCCTGTGTGAGAAGGAATTCTTCAGGCCTCTGATGGTAAGGGACCAGACGACGTGCATGGATGGCCCTCCTTGATCTCTTCCCTGAGCTTGAACAGAGCTGATAGTGCGGGTGGATTTCCTCCGTGACGATGCAAGGGTTCGAGTACTTGGTTTGGAAAGCAGGCCACTTCACAGCCTGCTGCATTGCTTTTCCATGTACTACAAGTACATTAGAGCCAACTGAAAAGGTTCTGACTGCAGGCTCTGCATCCTTATTTCTTGTCTGTGTTAGCGCGCGGTGTGATCTCCAGCCTTCGGTGGTCAGTAGTTCAACTTCCCTACTCTCTTGATCGATAATATTTGTTTCCATGTCTCTCTGTAACATTCTAGGAGCCCTTCCGTACATTAGCTCGAATGGTGAGCGTCCATTTCTTCCTCTTCTTCGAGCCGAATAAGCACTTTTGGTAAGGCATCTTCCCACTGGATTTTTCTCCGACTATAGTTTTCGATATTGCTCGTTTGATGGTTCCAACCATCCTCTCCGCTTTCCCGTTGGACATAGGAGCGTATGCGAGAACGGTCTTCAGCTGAATCTTCTCTTCCAAAAACGAAGCAGTGAAGTTGCAGTAAAACAAAGGGCGTTATCCGAGATGATCCTTTTTGGAAGACCAAACGGTTCAATTATTTCTTTTTGATGAATCTCAGTACCACCTCAGTATTTGCCTCCTCGACTGCAACTGCTATTGGCCATCCAGTAAGATGTTCCACCCCTATAAGGAGATATTTGTTTCCGGAAGAAGTTTCCTTGAACGGGCCCGCGAAGTCAATTGAGAAGGTTTCAAAGAGACCGGAAACTGGAAAACTTAGAGTTGTCTTATACTTCCGTATTGGAGTGAATTTTCGGCAGTTGTCGCAGCTTTTCACGAATTATAGACGTCCTTATGGATACCGGGCCACCAGAATCTCTCAGTTACGAATTTTTTGGTTGTTTCGAGATCCCAATGCCCTAGCTCATCATGGAAAGTCCTCAAGATCTTCATTCTTTCTTTCAAAGGGGCCACTAGTCGGGGACCGGCTTTAGTGTGCCGGAAGAGTTTCCCATTCCACAATGTAAAAGCCTTTTGATTCCTGCGTACCCAATTTCTGTGTTCAAGATCAACCTTTCTCATTTCTAGTCCATCGAGGAATTTGATCAGTCCGTGAATATTAGCTTCGTACTCGTTATCGTTCGGCAACTGCAACTCGGCGACTCCGACGATGTCCTCCGAAGCTTTTTCATTTGGAATCAGTGCGTCCCTCAAGCGGGATAGGTAATCGGCAGGCTGATTATTGCGCCCGGGTCTATACAAAATTTCAAACCGATATTCTGCGAAAATGTCGAGCCATCGGCCAAGCGGTGATGTACATCCTTCTTTTGGAATGCTGTTTTAAGTGCCTGGTGATCAGTTATCAAGACAAATTTCTCGAGTGATAAAAGGTATACGCGAAACTTTTTCAGCGCGAAGACGGACAGCTAGCGCTTCTTTCTCGCAGACTGAGTATCTCTTTCCGCATCATTCAGAGTTCGGCTTGCGAATTGAACAGGGTGTAGTCTTCCGTTTTCATCTTTTTGGGACAAAACGGCACCCAAAGACCGTTCTGAGGCATCTGTCTCCACAACGAATGGTCTCTTGAAATCTGGGTACATGAGAACTGGGGGACACATAGCTTATCTTTAAGCTCCTAAATGCAGTTTCCATTTCCTTGTTCCAGTGAAATTTTCCGTTCTTCGTAGTGCTGGCATGTAACGGTGCTGCAGTCTTGGCGAAATCTTTGATAAATCTTCTGTAATATGAGGCCAGTCCTAAGAAGCTTCGGACCTCCGTCTTTGAAGCGGGCCTTGGTGCCAACTTATTTTTTTCGTTTTCTCTGGATCCACTCTAATTCCCTCTTGGTCGACGATATGACCGAGTAATTGGATAGAAGTTTTCGCAAAGAAGCATTTGCTCAACTTAATTTTCAAGCTATACTCCGATATCCTCTCCACAACTGTCTTGACGTGGCGAGATGTGCTGATCCAATGTTTCTGAGAATATGACGACATCATCGATATAGACTCTTGCGAATGGAAGTCCTTTCAAAACCTCGTTCATCATTCTTTGGAATGTAGCTGGTGCATTCATGAGACCAAAAGGCATCACTTCGAACCTGAACGTACCGGCTTTGCTGGTAAAGGTTGTTTTTTCCTTACATTTTTCATCCAATGGAATCTGCCAATAGCCAGTGTAAAGGTCAATTGAGGTGAAATATCTCCCGTCCTTCAGGTCCTCGAGGATCTCCTCCATGTTCGGAATCGGAAATCGATCGGGTATCATTCTCTGGTTCAGTTGTCGGTAATCGACGCAAAAACGCAGCTTTCCATCCTTCTTTGGTGCGACCACAACTGGAAACGACCATGGGGATGAAACTGGTCGAATAATATCATTTTTCAGCATACTTGTAACATTTTCTGAGATAAATTGGTCATATTTTGGCGGTTGACGTCTAGGCTTGTGGTAAATCGGTTGAGTGTCGGTAAGTTCGAACGAGTGAGTAACCGGTACACTTGCTTGTCTTAAATCTGAAACGCTCCATGCAATTACTTCGGAAGATGTTAACATGTCGGATATTTTCAGTGAGGCGGGGGCGGGAAGGTGCTGCACTTTTCCTTGGATTTCTGCCATTTGGCGCCCTTTTTCTTCTTGATCCTCAACCTCAATATTTTGAAGGACCTCTTCCGTCGTGCTCACATCTTCATATATGGAATTCGACGTATTCTTATTTTCTTTGCAAAGGTAATCTTCTTTCATGCTCCGAATTCTGTCCTTTGATTCGATATCATCGCAAAAAGAAACACATTCGGGTTTCAAACTTATCCTAGAATTCCAGTCGTCATCTGTTTCAAACCCGGAATCATAATCGTCCCATGCCATGTTATTACCCCCGAGGGTACCCTTTTCCACTTCCGAAAGTGTTAGTTGGTTCCGAATCTTCGCTGTCATAGCTAGAAGTGAAATCTTCACTGTCCGTTTCTTTTAAATCTTCAGGATGCGTGCTTTTGTCGAAATCCAGGGGCATCTTCACGGTTCTGCCGTCAATATTAACTGAAACCATTTGGTTGCCCAAGTCAATGCATGTCCTAGTCTTTCCATTGGGGGCAGCCAATGATTGCATCGAAAGGGAGATCCGGCATGACAAGAAAGTCTACATCAACTTTAGAGTCCCCAAAGAACACGGAAACCTTGTCAACAGTGCCCATGCATTTTGAGACGGTTCCATCCGCTACAGTTATTTTTCGAGTCGTTGGAGTAATTTCGAGACCTAGATCTGTCACCAAAGTTTCTGAAATGAGGTTTGGAACAGCACCCGAATCGAAGAGAGCTTGGGTTTTCATACCCAATACTTTGACTGGTACCAGCTTAAGACGTCTTGGTGCTGTCGAGGCCGATTGAAGAAACAGTTTCTTACCCTTAGCGGACTTATTAGACCTGATAATTTTTTTGAGTTCTTTTCTCGCATCCTCTGCGTCGCCCCTCAAAAGTTGACCAAACGTTATCCCAGTTGGGGCCGATGCAAGCTCAGCCACCAAATTGTACCTCTTCACATACTCTAGTACGTCCTTAGAGATACTCTTAACTTTCTTACTCTTTTTCGTCTTCTTGGCCGGAGTGACTCCCACTCCTGGAACAACTTGATCAGACCTCTTGGTTCGAGGAGGTACAGGTGCTGGGATATGCTCCAGCATTCCATACTCTAGCCTAGGTTTCTTCGATAAAATGTTCCCTTCCCCATCCCTTTTTGTCACATTGACTTGACTAATCTCTTCAGCGATGGATACGTTACCGGCATCCGTCAACCTTTGATCCCTTCTATTTTGTAAGATTTTCACCTCTGGTCCTGACTCACTCCTTGCTTCCGATAAATTTGCTCTTCTGTTGTCTTTAGACCAGCAGTTACTTTCATGATGCCCATATCGACCGCACTTTGCACAACGAGTGTTTCTATGTGGATTATCAGGACACCTGTTTGCAAAGTGTCCAGGCTTGTGACAGTAAGAACAGACTTCTGCGGCCTTAGGGGCCCCAGACTGGTTCTTCTTAATGGTAAGAGTAAGGCTTTCCAACTGCGAGGTTATCATGTCAAGTCGATTATCGAATCGGGTTTCCAACCTTTCTTCCAAGTTTTTGACATCGCTCCTGACAGATTCTAATGCCGCTGCACTAGTAGCCGGCCTTTGATAATTCTTTTCAGGATGTACGATAGACATCGATGTGCGGGTTTCCCTCGGTACCTCACTCAGTGACTGAAACGTCTCCGAATTTTTGACAAATTCTACTATGGTACCCTTCAGTTCATCAAAAGTGTGAGGGCCCTTGATGAGGAGGAAATCGGAGAGCCGCTTATCCCCCATAGCCGCCTTACGCAGCATTCCGTACTTGGCTTGGGCGTTGAACCCAGCCTTTTCATAAAGATCACACAAGTACACCAATGAGCTTAACAAATCGTCGAAGTTGAGCCGGGCCTCTATGGCGGTACGAATCATCTCATCTGGTTCTACCTCCTTAGCATACTCTTTCACAAGCCACTCACATACCTCACCGAAGTTACGCCCATTCCCGTTAAGAGACCACCCGTCGATAAACTTGGACTTATATTTGTGCTTTGCGTCACCATGAAGATAGGCGAAGATACTTGCGGCCTTCTCTTCATCGCCCTTCTCTCGCATCACAACGTTGACATATGTGTAAAGAAACTCCTCAACGTCTTCAGTCTTGCCCCTGTGAACGTTATACGAGCAGCTTGAGATCCATGATTACAGAAAAGAAATCCCCCGAAGTGTTCCTTACTACTGCTCAACTCGAATACCTCGGGTGCAACCCCCTCCACAAGAGTACCAAATGATAGGGGTAAATCGGCGGGGAAGAGATCCTCAGAACCAATTACCCTGAGAAGGAGGTGTTGCGAGCGACAAAAGTGCTACCGTGGTATTGTTGAACGAACAAAAGGGAGTGTATATAGAAGAGAGTTGAGAAAGCTACAAGCAAGTATAAAAGGGGCAGGGTCTACCACCGACGCTCTGCGACTAGCGTAAGAAAAAGTTTTCTTGGGTCTGAAGTTGACTCTCAACTTCCTACTACTCGGGACTTGGCTTGAAGTTGTCTGCCAACTTGCTTGACCTCTCCATGAGGAAGCAGTTTACTCAGCTTATATAGACTTTTGGCTACCCCTAAAGTCCGAACAAAACTACAGAAGATACCAAGAAATGCATAAAAATACTTTGTGTGGACAATATACTCTAAGCAAAAGATACTTAAGAAACTAACAATTAATTTGGTCCTCTTATTTCCCATTCTCTAAATCAGATCCAAACAACTCCTCTAAAATATCCATGCTGTCCAAGCAGTCCCCACAAATATCTGCGAATGGCTCACAACTCTCTATTTCCCCCTGGGAGATATCTAGACTACTAAAGATATCTCCATCCGGTTCCATCGTGGGCACAACTTGATCCATACTCTCTATTCCAGGCCCCACCAGTCCAACACTTTCCATGCCCCCTGTTCCTCATCCTCCTCCCCTCCTCCTCCTCTCCTCCCATCCTTCTTCCGATCCTCGTACACTAGCTCAGGGGCTAACCATTCCTCGAAGGACTCCCCGCTCTCCTCCTCGACCTTCAGCCTCTCTCGGACTTACCTCCCTCGCTTCTTCTTCTATGAAGAGGCGGCGAACGAACTCGATGATTTGCTTCTTTGTTTGCCGCCGGATGTAGTCGTCGGCATCGGTTGGCCGTAGGCGGCGAGACGAAGGCCATTGATGGGACGGGAAGGGCGGTTTTTGGAAATAGGGACAGAGGGGCGAAGGTTGTTCATTGTGATAGACGTTGGGGAACGGGAGGCAATGTAGGGTGTTTTGGGTGTGTGGGGGAGAGGGTGATGAGTAAAATGATCGGGGGCATTTGGAACTTAGAATAAAGGGGTTTAAATAGGCTCCCGGGGCAGGTTCTATAGATTAGGAATAGGTAAAATAAATCTGCAAGGGATTTTGCAGTAGTGCATTTGCGCCCTTCTTCTCAAAAAGGCGAATTTGGAGGAGGTAAAGCTAAAAGGGAAAAGGGACTTGATTCGGGGTCGATTCAGAGGGTTAAATACAGTATAAAAATATCTAGATAAATGGAAGTAAATTTGGAAATGACGGTGGGAGAAGTTAGGGGCGGGATCGTTGTAGGTTGCTGGATTACACGAGGGGAGGACCATTTCCTGTATTACGTGAAGGGAGGACCATTTCCTGTATTAAATGAGGGGAGGACCATTTTTTGTATTACAACAGGCACAGGCAACTGCAGTTCTCGGAATATTTCGGGGTCGAGAACGCCGCCCGGTGCCGTACCCAGACTGTCCCTGTTCCGCCTCAAACGGATTGCTGGATTACGGTCGGTACCCGAATGCCCAATCGCCCCATCCCGCGGCTCCTTACTACACCAGCAGACACCAACCCGTATGGTCTCCTTGAACACATTCCCGCCCCGATGCCGACATGGATCCTAACGCATGAGTCTTCCAGCTGTGAATCTAGTTTCAGGACCATCCGAGTCAACCCTCACCTTCCGCTCCCTTCGCCGCCCCTTCCCTGTTCTCACCTTCATTCCTCGCCCAGTCCAAGCCGCGGCTTACGACTTATACTTTGCTGCCTTGTACCGCGTTATATCTGCTCCATCGCCAGAGCACAGGACTCGAGCCCTTCTCGAACTTCTTGCCATCCCGAAGTTGGTTTCCGACACAACCGCCCCGCGCTCTGGCCTCCGCCGTAGGGAAAATGGCTCCAGCCTTTTTGACCGCATCCGCATGGCCTGTAGCCGCCCTCTGTGATGACCTTTTCGACGAGGCCTCCTCGTTGTTCATCTCCGCCCTCCCCTCTCCGATTCCATCCCCTCCCACCCTCGCCCGCCCTGACACGGCCCTCCGCAGATGCGGCGCTTCCGCTCCCGGGGTAGCCCTTCCCGGGCCACAGCAGCCCTTCTCCAAGCCGATCCCCCACTCTCCCCCAGCGAAGCTACCTTTCAATCCTTGGCTTCACTTCATCCCCCGCCCCCCATCCCAATCACTCCCATGCCCCTCGCGGTTTGCCTCCCGCTAAAGTTCTCGGTCTCGGATGTCCGCCGTGCCATTCGCAGCCTGGATCCTTCAACCGCTCGGGGCCGATGGTCTATCCCCAGTGTTCCTGCGAATGCTGCTCCGCCCGGAGGTGGGTCACGCCCGGGAGGGATTGCCTACATGCCCTGTGATGTGCGCAAATTCGCGCACGAAAAAATCTAGATGAGGACCATGATTGTATACAGTACGGAATTGGGAAGATATTTTTACAGTTTTTGAATTTGCAAGATATTTTAATTTGGGTGAGTGTGGCAAATTCGTCGGCTGATTTTTCATTTTAGGACACGCTGTCATAGTAGATGTCAGTACAGTTCCAGGTTGTGGGTGATACGACAAGTAGCTCTGAAAGGTCTATATAATGGCACATCAATTCCCACCCCTGGCCGAGGATGGCTGGCATGGGTATGGCACCTAGATATTTACCTTGAGGAAATATCTTCTAATAGTCTCTCTGGTTCACACGATAACGTGAATACATTTATGGTTATTAGTATGTTTGTTGGAGACTTTTGGGGTAGCCAAAAGTCTATATAAGCCGAGTAAACTGCTTCCTTTAGTGGAGGTGAAGCAAGTTGGCAGACAACTCAAGCCAAGTCCCGAGTAGTAGGAAGTTGAGAGTCAACTTCAGACCCAAGAAAACTTTTTCTTACGCCAGTCGCAGAGCGTCGGTGGTAGACCCGCCCCTTTTATACTTGCTTGTAGCTTCCTCAACTCTCTTCTATATACACTCCCTTTTGTTCGTTCAACAATACCACGGCAGCACTTTGTCGCTCGCAACACCTCCTTCCTCCAAGGGTAATTGTTCTGAGGATCTCTTCCCCGCCGATTTACCCCTATCATTTGGTACTTTGTGGAGGGGGTTGCACCCGAGGTATTCGAGTTGAGCAGTAGTAAGGAACACTTCGGGGGGATTTCTTTTCTGTAATCAATGGATTCAACGCTGCTCGTATAACGTTCACAGGGGGCAAGACTGAAGACGTTGAGGAGTTTCTTTAACATATGTCAACGTTGTGATGCGAGAGAAGGGCGATGAAGAGAAGGCCGCAGTATCTTCGCCTATCTTCATGGTGACGCAAAGCACAAATATAAGTCCAAGTTTATCGACGGGTGGTCTCTTAACGGGAATGGGCGTAACTTCGGTGAGGTATGTGAGTGGCTTGTGAAAGAGTATGCTAAGGGGTAGAACCAGATGAGATTATTCGTACTGCCATAAGAGGCCCGGCTCAACTTCGACGATTTGTTAAGCTCATTGGTGTACTTGTGTGATCTTTATGAAAAGGCTGGGTTCAACGCCCAAGCCAAGTACGGAATGCTGCGTAAGGCGGCTATGGGGATAAGCGGCTCTCCGATTTCCTCCTTATCAAGGGCCTCACACTTTTGATGAACTGAAGGGTACCATAGTAGAATTTGTCAAAATTCGAGACGTTTTCAGTCACTGAGTGAGGTACCGAGGGAAACCCGCACATCGATGCCTATCGTACATCCTGAAAATAATTATCAAAGGCCGGCTTACTAGTGCAGCGGCATTAGAATCTGTCAGGAGCGATGTCAAAAACTTGGAAGAAAGGTTGGAAAACCCGATTCGATAATCGACTTGACATGATAACTCGCAGTTGGAAAGCCTTACTCTTACCATTAAGAAGAACCAAGTCTGGGGCCCCTAAGGCCGCAGAAGTCTGTTCCTTACTGTCACAAGCCTGGACACTTTTGCAAACAGGTGTCCTGATAATCCACATAGAAACACTCGTTGTGCAAAGTGCGGTCGATATGGGCATCAATGAAAGTAACTGCTGGTCTAAAGACAACAGAGAGCAAATGTATCGGAAGCAAGGAGTGAGTCAGGACCAGAGGTGAAATCTTACAAAAATAGAAGGATAAAAGGTTGACGGATGCCGGTAACGTATCCATCGCTGAAGAGATTAGTCAAGTCAATGTGACAAAAGGGATGGAAGGGACATTTTATCGAAGAAACCTAGGCTAGAGTATGGAATGCTGGAGCATATCCAGCACCTGTACCTCCTCGAACCAAGAGGTCTGATCAAGTTTGTTCCAGGAGTGGGAGTCACTCCGGCCAAGAGACGAAAAAGAGTAAGAAAGTTAAGAGTATCTAAGGACGTACTAGAGTATGTGAAGAGGTACAATTTGGTGGCTGAACTTGCATCGGCCCCCAACTGGGATAACGTTTGGTCAACTTTTGAGGGGCGACGCAGAGGATGCGAGAAAAGAACTCAAAAAAATTATCAGGTCTAATAAGTCCGCTAAGGGTAAGAAACTGTTTCTTCAATCGGCCTCGACAGCACCAAGACGTCTTAAGCTGGTACCAGTCAAAGTATTGGGTATGAAAACCCAAGCTCTCTTCGATTCGGGTGCTGTTCCAAACCTCATTTCAGAAACTTTGGTGACAGATCTAGGTCTCGAAATTACTCCAACGACTCGAAAAAATAACTGTAGCGGATGGAACCGTCTCAAAATGCATGGGCACTGTTGACAAGGTTTCCGTGTTCTTTGGGGACTCTAAAGTTGATGTAGACTTTCTTGTCATGCCGGATCTCCCTTTCGATGCAATCATTGGCTGCCCCACAATGGAAAGACTAGGACATGCATTGACTTGGGCAACCAAATGGTTTCAGTTAATATTGACGGCAGAACCGTGAAGATGCCCCTGGATTTCGACAAAAGCACGCATCCTGAAGATTTAAAAGAAACGGACAGTGAAGATTTCACTTCTAGCTATGACAGCGAAGATTCGGAACCAACTAACACTTTCGGAAGTGGAAAAGGGTACCCTCGGGGGGTAATGAACATGGCATGGGACGATTATGATTCTTGGTTTGAAACAGATGACGACTGGGATTCTAGGATAAGTTTAAACCCGAATGTGTTTCTTTTTGCGATGATATCGAATCAAAGGACAGAATTCGGAGCATGAAAGAGATTACCTTTGCAAAGAAAATAAGAATACGGCGAATTCCATATATGAAGATGTGAGCACGACGGAAGAGGTCCTTCAAAATATTGAGGTTGAGGATCAAGAAGAAAAAGGGCGCCAAATGGCAGAAATCCAAGGAAAAGTGCAGCACCTTCCCGCCCCCGCCTCACTGAAAATATCCGACATGTTAACATCTTCCGAAGTAATTGCATGGAGCGTTTCAGATTTAAGACAAGCAAGTGTACCGGTTACTCACTCGTTCGAACTTACCGACACTCAACCGATTTACCACAAGCCTAGACGTCAACCGCCAAAATATGACCAATTTATCTCAGAAAATGTTACAAGTATGCTGAAAAATGATATTATTCGACCAGTTTCATCCCCATGGTCGTTTCCAGTTGTGGTCGCACCAAAGAAGGATGGAAAGCTGCGTTTTTGCGTCGATTACCGACAACTGAACCAGAGAATGATACCCGATCGATTTCCGATTCCGAACATGGAGGAGATCCTCGAGGACCTGAAGGACGGGAGATATTTCACCTCAATTGACCTTTACACTGGCTATTGGCAGATTCCATTGGATGAAAAATGTAAGGAAAAAACAACCTTTACCAGCAAAGCCGGTACGTTCAGGTTCGAAGTGATGCCTTTTGGTCTCATGAATGCACCAGCTACATTCCAAAGAATGATGAACGAGGTTTTGAAAGGACTTCCATTCGCAAGAGTCTATATCGATGATGTCGTCATATTCTCAGAAACATTGGATCAGCACATCTCGCACGTCAAGACAGTTGTGGAGAGGATATCGGAGTATAGCTTGAAAATTAAGTTGAGCAAATGCTTCTTTGCGAAAACTTCTATCCAATTACTCGGTCATATCGTCGACCAAGAGGGAATTAGAGTGGATCCAGAGAAAACGAAAAAAATAAAGTTGGCACCAAGGCCCGCTTCAAAGACGGAGGTCCGAAGCTTCTTAGGACTGGCCTCATATTACAGAAGATTTATCAAAGATTTCGCCAAGACTGCAGCACCGTTACATGCCAGCACTACGAAGAAACGGAAAATTTTACTGGAACAAGGAAATGGAAACTGCATTTCAGGAGCTTAAAGATAAGCTATGTGTCCCCCCAGTTCTCATGTACCCAGATTTCAAGAGACCATTCGTTGTGGAGACAGATGCCTCAGAACGGTCTTTGGGTGCCGTTTTGTCCCAAAAAGATGAAAACGGAAGACTACACCCTGTTCAATTCGCAAGCCGAACTCTGAATGACGCGGAAAAGAGATACTCAGTCTGCGAGAAAGAAGCGCTAGCTGTCGTCTTCGCGCTGAAAAAGTTTCGCGTATACCTTTTATCACTCGAGAAATTTGTCTTGATAACTGATCACCAGGCACTTAAAACAGCATTCCAAAAGAAGATGTACATCACCGCTTGGCCCGATGGCTCGACATTTTCGCAGAATATCGGTTTGAAATGTGTGTATAGACCCGGACGCAATAATCAGCCTGCCGATTACCTATTCCCGCTTGAGGGACGCACTGATTCAAAATGAAAAAGCTTCGAGGACATCGTCGGAGTCGCCGAGTTGCAGTTGCCGAACGATAACGAGTACGAAGCTAATATTCACGGACTGATCAAATTCCTCGATGGACTAGAAATGAGAAAGGTTGATCTTGAACACCGAAATTGGGTACGCAGGAATCAAAAGGCTTTTACATTGTGGAATGGGAAACTTTCCGGCACACTAAAGCCGGTCCCCGACTAGTGGCCCCTTTGAAAGAAAGAATGAAGATCTTGAGGACTTTCCATGATGAGCTAGGGCATTGGGATCTCGAAACAACCAAAAAATTCGTAACTGAGAGATTCTGGTGGCCCGGTATCCATAAGGACGTCTATCTTCGTGAAAAGCTGCGACAACTGCCAAAAATTCACTCCAATACGGAAGTATAAGACAACTCTAAGTTTTCCAGTTTCCGGTCTCTTTGAAACCTTCTCAATTGACTTCGCGGGCCCGTTCAAGGAAACTTCTTCCGGAAACAAATATCTCCTTATAGGGGTGGAACATCTTACTGGATGGCCAATAGCAGTTGCAGTTGAGGAGGCAAATGCTGAGGTGGTACTGAGATTCATCGAAAAAGAAATAATTGAACCGTTTGGTCTTCCAAAAAGGATCATCTCGGATAACGCCCTTTGTTTTACTGCAACTTCACTGCCTCGTTTTTTGGAAGAGAAAGGAATTCAGCTGAAGACCGTTCTCGCATACGCTCCTATGTCCAACGGGAAAGCGGAGAGGATGGTTGGAACCATCAAACGAGCAATATCGAAAACTATGTTGGAGAATGAAATCCAGTGGAAGATGCCTTACCAAAAGTGTTATACGGCTACCGTCGAAGAAGAGGAAGAAATGGACGCTCACCATTCGAGCTAATGTACGGAAGGGCTCCTAGAATGTTACAGAGAGACATGGAAACAAATATTCGATGAAGAAGTAGGGAAGTTGAACTACTGGTCACTGAACTGGAGATCACACCCGCGCGCTAACACAAACAAGAAATAAGGATGCAGAACCTGCAGTCAGAACCTTTTCAGTTGGCTCTAAAGTACTTGTAGTACATGGAAAAGCAATGCAGCAGGCTGTGAAGTGGCCGGCCTTCCAAACCAAGTACTCGAACCCTTGCATCGTCACGGAGGAAAGACACCCGCACTATCAGCTCTGTTCAAGCTCAGGGAAGAGATCAAGGAGGGCCATCCATGCACGTCGTCTGGTCCCTTACCATCAGAGGCCTGAAGAATTCCTTCTCACACAGGACTATGCGCAACCACGGGGCATACTCATCTTTAACTATAGAAATGATTCCTATGGAGGAAAAAGGCCTGGGAATGGATCATCTCGGTTACGCGGGACTACTACGAACTCCACGTAATTATTCATTCTACATTAATATATGCCTATGTTTTCGTACGTTGAACGGACCATTGCTACCTGAAGATGATTTCCGACTATTAATAAGAGTTCTATTTTCATTCCAAAACGGAAGGTTCACGGAAGCAGGTCCAGAGTTTGTGGAGGTAATATATCATTACTCTATAGGAAGATATGGAATGGTAGCTGCTGGAGACTTGTCGCAAACGTATCTGAATATTATCCGTCCAATTTACGTATTTCTCAAGAACAACCAAGACGTGCGACTGAGAAGTTACGCCTTACCCCCGGATATGGAATACAGGCTGGTCCCGTATCCTCTATGGGAACCTTACGTTTCTCCGCCACAAATTGGGAACGTTGAAGGCGGCGAGGATCCTCCTGAAGCAGTGATGATGACCAGAGGAGGACCTTCAGGAGACAACAACCCGCCCAGAAGAGGTTCTGGTCGTCCCCCGAGAGGACCTCGTGCAGGTCCCAGTACGTCAGGAGCTGGTCGCGGCCATTCATCGGGACCGTCCACCACAACTTCATCTCTAGCTCTCCTTCACAACCATGCACAGCATACAGTCGGAAGAAGAAGATTATCTTTTTGGCTTCGCAATATCTCCGAGGATGCGAACGATGCGCAGGTCATTTCTTATTTCATGATAAGCATCTGTTGTGTTTTAGGGCGCTACATGGACCGCACTTATCTTACGAAGATTCGTTCTTGATGATGCGCGTCTTCTTTTCTTATCGACATCCATTCCTCCGGCATCTTCCAGAAGAGTTTGCATATCACATATATTTTTTTCACTCTTGGAAGATTCGGAAGAGTCACGGAAGAAGAATGTATTCAACCCCACCTCGATGTGATCAAACCAATATATGAGGCTATGCTACAAAGTGAGGTACCAGTAATGCGAACCTACTTTTTAGAGCATCATATTGGTAATCAGTTGCATCCGTACCCGTTTGAGAGACCATACATTTTATCAATAAGACAGCGAACACTAACGGAAGCGAGAAGAGCAGTGACGAGTCGGGACGTTCGTCTTGAGCGAGAGGGCGTGATGTGCGCAAATTCGCGCACGAAAAAATCTAGATGAGGACCATGATTGTATACAGTATCGGAATTGGGAAGATATTTTTACAGTTTTTGAATTTGCAAGATATTTTAATTTGGGTGAGTGTGGCAAATTCGTCGGCTGATTTTTTTCATTTTAGGACACGCTGTCATAGTAGATGTCAGTACAGTTCCAGGTTGTGGGTGATACGACAAGTAGCTCTGAAAGGTCTATATAATGGCCACATCAATTCCCACCCCTGGCCGATGGATGGCTGGCATGGGTATGGCACCTAGATATTTACCTTGAGGAAATATCTCCTAATAGTCTCTCTGGTTCACACGATTACCGTGAATACATTTTATGGTTATTAGTATGTTTGTTTGAGACTTTTAGGGTAGTCAAAAGTCTATATAAGCCGAGTAAACTGCTTCCTTTAGTGGAGGTGAAGCAAGTTGGCAGACAACTTCAAGCCAAGTCCCGAGTAGTAGGAAGTTGAGAGTCAACTTCAGACCCAAGAACACTTTTTCTTACGCTGGTCGCAGAGCGTCAGTGGTAGACTCTGCCCCTTTTATACTTGCTTGTAGCTTTCTCAACTCTCTTCTATATACACTCCCTTTTGTTCGTTCAACAATACCACGGCAGCACTTTTGTCGCTCGCAACACCTCCTTCTCAGGGTAATCGGTTCTGAGGATCTCTTCCCCGCCGATTTATCCCTATCAAGATCTTCACAACTCATACCCCAGTCATGTCGCATATACCGACCAAGTTCCGCGGTTTTCTAGCAGAGATGTATGCAAAGTCGATGGACGATGCAGTGAACGCTTGTCTTGCGGATAATTCACGAGCAACTCAGGCGCGCACAAAAATATTTCTGTTCCCAGCAGTTATTCTTACGAATATTCACTCTTCAGATTCTAACCAACAACAGGTGAACAACCATAGAGCTACTAAACTGGCTAAGGAGGAGGTATATGGAAAGGCAGCGCAGGCGCTCAGATCGTTGGGCGTGTTACGACCCACCCCAGGGGTCGTCCAGGTGCTCCTCGCGGAGCACCCGCAACAAGCCCCCCACGACGTGGCAGCGCACCGCACCCCACTACAAAATGTCCTGCTTTTCCGCCACTTTACGGAGGAGGTGCTCGACGCTGTCGGTGGGTTTAAACCAGATTCCTCTGCGAGGGGTTATGGTCTCAAACCTTGCCACCTCGTCGAACTTCTGCCATCCCCTTCTTCATCTGGTCCGTTCGGTTTTCCGCAGCCTTGTCTAAAATGGTGAACACCTTAGCAGCCGGCAAGGCCCCAGCCGCCCTTGCGCCTTGGATAGCTGGCGCGACCCTAACCCTTTTGTACAAGAGAGACCTGACACCCAGGCCATTGGCGGTAGGGGAAACGCTTCGCAGATTGATTGTTAGCTGCCTCATGACAAGGGCCTCCGCGAGAGCAGCAAAATACCTACAACCGCTGCAGGTTGGCATTGCTACTCGATCCGGCACTGATACCGTCGTCCATGGAGTCCGGAGGGTTGTAAAGAAGTTCGGGCACAGCTCGAATACGCATTGCTGAATGTTGGCCTCAAAAATGCATTCAATTTGTGCAGTCGGACAGCTTTCCTGGCAGCAGTCAAACACCAGTTCCCCGATCTGTTCCCGTGGGTTGCATACTGCTACGCACATGAGCCCGCTTCCTTGAGGTTTGATCTTCATATCATCCGGAGCGTGCAAGGAACGCAACAAGGGAACAACCTTGGTAGGCTCCTTTTTGATCTTGCGCTGCACCGCGTTATCCTCAAAATCCAACGGTTACTGGCATCAGGGGATGACAAAGAGCAACAACTCGGCAAACTTCTGTTTCAACTTTGGTACCATGATTATAGGTACATCATTGTAAAACACGATCAGCTCCGCAAGGCACGGGACATCTTGTCATCTCAGAGGCCACAGCTCGGAGACTGCATCTAGCATTGCCGAAATGCCGAATCCGGTGGCCAACTCCACCACAGGAGTCAGTGCAACGCCTCTATCCAAGAGAACTCGCACAGGAGTACAGCGAGGGCACAAGAAGTAGTGCTGAATGCTCCAGTTGGCACCAATTGCTTCACCCAGCAGCACTTCACGGGCCATAAGAAGTCCCTGAAGCCATGCCTCGACACCGTCATAGCCTTGGAAAACACACAAGTCGTGTTCCACCTCCTGCGCAACTGTTTCGGGGTCTGCAGGCTCGGATACCTGTTACGAGTGGTGCCACCAGCTTGCACTGCGGAAGGCGCTGCAATGCTTGATGCAATGATGATGAACTGTGTGAGGACATACTGTACACCGGCGGTGGTGGTAAATCTTTATGGGTTGTACAATGTCGCACAGAGGCGTACGGAGGGTATTCATAAATTAACTACGGATGCGGGCGGCGGGTAGAAACCTGTCGCGCCTGCATTATTTGGAGACTAAAAGCAAAACAGGTAACGAAGTCGCGGAGCTCCTGTTGAGGGGAGGAACAGCGACGGGAAGCAGCGAAGGAAGCAAGGCGGCGGAAAAAACCTTTGCCGTCGTCGCCCAAGGCGCCATGGATATCAATCCCGACGGGGGAGAGGAGGATATCGTTTCGGTTACAGTAAGTGCCATAATGACGATGTTTCTCGCGCTCTGCGAGTGTTGCGGCAGCGCCTGCTGTAACCGTACTTGGCGAAATGTGGCGGCGTGCGGAGGGGTGGGCAACAGTAACGTCGACGGCGATATCGGTACTGTGAAGCCCGCATGCAGCAGGTATGTAAATGTCCATTCGTAGCGCGGGGACTCCGAATGCCCAGATGAGTTTGGGAACCTGGTAGAGGAGCGGATGCTCGACGAGGGCGACGATCCCACCTTCCTTGCAGTAGCGGGCAAGAACGTTGCGGAGGATGTGATGACGACGAGTCATTCCGTCTTCGTATTTGCAGGTCAACGCGTGTTGACCACTTGGATCTAAGACGGGGGCGATGTCGGCCGAGCGGCGGGAGCAGACCGGACAGCGAGTAGATCCCGGGAAAAGCTCGACGCCAAGACGTAGAGCCAGAGCAACTTTCCACGCAGAAGAGGACATGTACGTTCCGCAGTGGGGGTGAGGAAGCGAAGAGAAACAGACGATGCGGATGATGTGAGCACGGAGAGGAGCTGTGCTCAGTCGTGGGCTGCCGCAGACGAGAACAACCTATCGGACTTCGATAGCATGAGTTCAGTTGTGATCGCAGACTGGAGCCTTTCGCCGGGGACCGGCGAAGAACAACGCCCGAAAAGAGCCGTAGCTGTAAGCGACGAAGACAGCTGCGAGTGGCGGGAGGATAAGAGCGAGATGGCAGACCGAGAGATCTCTTCCAAGTGGCGGTCCTGGGCAAGAGTAAGCAGGTCGGAGATGAGTCCAAAAGAATCGATTACAGATGCTGCGTATGCAGCCTCGGTAATATTTGAAGTTTGCAGGAGACCTAGACCGCCCATGGAGAAGGGCAGAGAGGCTTGGAGCCAGGCTTGCTCTGGGCAGGACAGCTGCAGTTGGTGGAACGCTTCCCTCTGCTTCTGATCGAAGCTAGCGGCGAGAACCGCAGATTGAGTGGAGGGAAGCGTACGTAGCAAGTGCATGACCTTGGAGGCGTTCGGGCAGAAGCGGTGTAAATGGAAAGCCAATTGAGCATCATCCAAGTCTCGAAGGGATTGGAAGATGCGGTCAACTGCGTTTTGGCGGCCTGCGAAAAATTGGGAAACAAAAGCGTCCGAGCCAATCGGGGATCCCAGCACGATGAAACCAGGGGGGGTGGAAAAGGGGCAAGGAAGTGCCAAAGAGGAGTGGGAAGGGGAGAAGCGTAATCTTGGGTCTTGGCAAGGTTGAGCTGGAACCCTAGTGGACCTCCTTCAAGCTGGACGAAACGGATGGCAGCAGCGGCTTGGGACCGAGGAAGAACAATGTTACCGTCATCTGCGTACCAAGCGTTCAGGGCAGGTGAGAACTTCTCCTGGAACGATAGCAAGAGGGGATGGAGAGCTAGGGCAAAGAGCAAGGGACCGAGGGGATCACCTTGCTGAGTGCCCTCCGAACTGCGGACGTAGTAGGGTCCGAAAACAAGCTCTGTAGGAGCATCGTAACAAGAGTGTACCGACCGTGCGAGGCCTGGGCATGTGTCTGTACGGCTTCCCGAATGAGCTGGCGGGAGATGCAATTGAAAGCGTTTGTGAGCATCGATCTGGACCAAGACGTGATCTTGGAACTCGGATCTCTGGGAAAGACGACGCACAGAATGAATTATTGCATCGGTGCCGTTCTTGACGCCTACCCGACCTGATGGGGCAGAAGTAGGAGCGGGTGGCGGGGTGACTTTGTGTGCCGCCAGCCTAGAAATTAGGCATTGGTAAAGGAGCCCAGCCGCGATCGGACGGATTCCCCCGCTTGGCTTCGGCAGCGCAGTAAGATGGCCTCCGCAGAAATACCGGCGGCACGCGGCCGGTAGATCGCTGTTCAAACAGAGGTTGAGGAACTTTGTCAGGGCATGTAGGCAATCCCTCCCGGGCGTGACCCCACCTGCCGGGCGGAGCAGCATTCGCAGGAACACTGGGGATAGACCATCGGCCCCCGGAGCGGTTGAAGGATCCAGGCTGCGAATGGCACGGCGGACATCCGAGACCGAGACCTTTAGCGGGAGGCAAACCGCGAGGGGGCATGGGAGTGATTGGGATGGGGGCGGGGGATGAAGTGAAGCCAAGGATTGAAAGGTAGCTTCGCTGGGGAGAGTGGGGATCGGCTTGGAGAAGGCTGCTGTGGCCCGGGAAGGGCTACCCGGGAGCGGAAGCGGCCGCATCTGCGGAGGGCCGTGTCAGGGCGGGCGAGGGTGGGGGGGGATGGAATCGGAGAGGAGAGGCGGAGATGAACAACGAGGAGGCCTCGTCGAAAAGGTCATCACAGAGGCGGCTAGAGGCCATGCGGATGCGGTCAAAAAGGCTGGAGCCATTTTCCCTACGGCGGAGGCCAAGAGCGCGGGGGCGGTTGTGTCGGAAAACCAACTTCGGGATGGCAAGAAGTTCGAGAAGGGCTCGAGTCCTGTGCTCTGGCGATGGAGCAGATATAACTCGGTACAAGGCAGCAAAGTATAAGTCGTAAGCCGCGGCTTGGACGGCGAGGAATGAAGGTGAGAACAGGGAAGGGGGCGGCGAGGAGGGAGCGGAAGGTGAGGGTTGACTCGGATGGTCCTGAAACTAGATTCACAGCTGGAAGACTCATGCGTTAGGATCCATGTCGGCATCGGGGCGGGAATGTGTTCAAGGAGACCATACGGGTTGGTGTCTGCTGGTGTAGTAAGGAGCCGCGGGATGGGCGATTGGGCATCGGGTACCGACCGTAATCCAGCCATCCGTTTGAGGCGGAACAGGACATTCTGGGTACGGCACCGGCGGCGTTCTCGACCCCGAAATATTCCGAGAACTGCAGTTGCCTGTGCCTGTGCGACAGGTTTCTACCGCCGCCCGCATCCGTAGGTAATTTACGATTACCCTCCGCGCGCCTCTGTGCGACATTGTAATACCCATAAAGATCTACCGCCACGTGCCTGTTGCTGACAGGCTCTGAGCCTTTACATTGTAAGCTTTTACCCACATCACAACATCACTCAAGCAAAATTTCGTGCATTTTTGCAAAACTTCGTGCATTTTTCCAAAACCGCCACTCCCGCTGCACGACCATTCCGATTGCTCCAAATTTTTCCTGTGCTCTGTGATAGGGGTAAATCGGGGGAAGAGATCCTCAGAACCAATTACCCTGAGAAGGAGGTGTTGCGAGCGACAAAAGTGCTACCGTGGTATTGTTGAACGAACAAAAGGGAGTGTATATAGAAGAGAGTTGAGAAGCTACAAGCAAGTATAAAAGGGGCAGGGTCTACCACCGACGCTCTGCGACTAGCGTAAAAAAAGTTTTCTTGGGTCTGAAGTTGACTCTCAACTTCCTACTACTCGGGACTTGGCTTGAAGTTGTCTGCCAACTTGCTTCACCTCCACTAAAGGAAGCAGTTTACTCGGCTTATATAGACTTTTGGCTACCCCAAAAGTCTCAAACAAACATACTAATAACCATAAAATGTATTCACGGTAATCGTGTGAACCAGAGAGACTATTAGAGATATTTCCTCAAGGTAAATATCTAGGTGCCATACCCATGCCAGCCACCCATCGGCCAGGGGTGGGAATTGATGTGGCCATTATATAGACCTTTCAGAGCTACTTGTAGTATCACCCACAACCTGGAACTGTACTGACATCTACTATGACAGCGTGTCCTAAAATGAAAAAATCAACCGACGAATTTGCCACACTCACCCAAATTAAAAATATCTTGCAAATTCAAAAACTGTAAAAATATCTTCCCAATTCCGATACTGTATACAATCATGGTCCTCATCTAGATTTTTTTCGTGCGCGAATTTGCGCACATCACGCCCTCTCGCTCAAGACGAACGTCCCGACTCGTCACTGCTCTTCTTCTGCTTCCGTTAGTGTTCGCTGTCTTATTGATAAAATGTATGGTCTCTCAAACGGGTACGGATGCAACTGATTACCAATATGATGCTCTAAAAAGTAGGTTCGCATTACTGGTACCTCACTTTGTAGCATAGCCTCATATATTGGTTTGATCACATCGAGGTGGGGTTGAATACATTCTTCTTCCGTGACTCTTCCGAATCTTCCAAGAGTGAAAAAATATATGTGATATGCAAACTCTTCTGGAAGATGCCGGAGGAATGGATGTCGATAAGAAAAGAAGACGCGCATCATCAAGAACGAATCTTCGTAAGATAAGTGCGGTCCATGTAGCGCCCTAAAACATAAACAGATGCTTATCATGAAATAAGAAATGACCTGCGCATCGTTCGCATCCTCGGAGATATTGCGCAGCCAAAAAGATAATCTTCTTCTTCCGACTGTATGCTGTGCATGGTTGTGAAGGAGAGCTAGAGATGAAGTTGTGGTGGACGGTCCCGATGAATGGCCGCGACCAGCTCCTGACGTACTGGGACCTGCACGAGGTCCTCTCGGGGGACGACCGGAACCTCTTCTGGGCGGGTTGTTGTCTCCTGAAGGTCCTCCTCTGGTCATCATCACTGCTTCAGGAGGATCCTCGCCGCCTCCAACGTTCCCAATTTGTGGCGGAGAAACGTAAGGTTCCCATAGAGGATACGGGACCAGCCTGTATTCCATATCCGGGGGTAAGGCGTAACCTCTCAGTCGCACTCTTGGTTGTTCTTGAGAAATACGTAAATTGGACGGATAATATTCAGATACGTTTGCGACAAGTCTCCAGCAGCTACCATTCCATATCTTCCTATAGAGTAATGATATATTACCTCCACAAACTCTGGACCTGCTTCCGTGAACCTTCCGTTTTGGAATGAAAATAGAACTCTTATTAATAGTCGGAAATCTTCTTCAGGTAGCAATGGTCCGTTCAACGTACGAAAACATAGGCATATATTAATGTAGAAATGGATGATTACGTGGAGTTCGTAGTAGTCCCGCGTAACCGAGATGATCCATTCCCAGGCCCTTTTTCCTCCCATAGGAATCATTCTATAGTTAAAGATGAGTATGCCCCGTGGTTGCGCATAGTCCTGTGTGAGAAGGAATTCTTCAGGCCTCTGATGGTAAGGGACCAGACGACGTGCATGGATGGCCCTCCTTGATCTCTTCCCTGAGCTTGAACAGAGCTGATAGTGCGGGTGTCTTTCCTCCGTGACGATGCAAGGGTTCGAGTACTTGGTTTGGAAGGCCGGCCACTTCACAGCCTGCTGCATTGCTTTTCCATGTACTACAAGTACTTTAGAGCCAACTGAAAAGGTTCTGACTGCAGGTTCTGCATCCTTATTTCTTGTCTGTGTTAGCGCGCGGTGTGATCTCCAGCCTTCGGTGGCCAGTAGTTCAACTTCCCTACTCTCTTCATCGATAATATTTGTTTCCATGTCTCTCTGTAACATTCTAGGAGCCCTTCCGTACATTAGCTCGAATGGTGAGCGTCCATTTCTTCCTCTTCTTCGACGGTAGCCGTATAACACTTTTGGTAAGGCATCTTCCCACTGGATTTCATTCTCCGACATAGTTTTCGATATTGCTCGTTTGATGGTTCCAACCATCCTCTCCGCTTTCCCGTTGGACATAGGAGCGTATGCGAGAACGGTCTTCAGCTGAATCCCTTTCTCTTCCAAAAAACGAAGCAGTGAAGTTGCAGTAAAACAAAGGGCGTTATCCGAGATGATCCTTTTTGGAAGACCAAACGGTTCAATTATTTCTTTTTCGATGAATCTCAGTACCACCTCAGCATTTGCCTCCTCGACTGCAACTGCTATTGGCCATCCAGTAAGATGTTCCACCCCTATAAGGAGATATTTGTTTCCGGAAGAAGTTTCCTTGAACGGGCCCGCGAAGTCAATTGAGAAGGTTTCAAAGAGACCGGAAACTGGAAAACTTAGAGTTGTCTTATACTTCCGTATTGGAGTGAATTTTTGGCAGTTGTCGCAGCTTTTCACGAATTATAGACGTCCTTATGGATACCGGGCCACCAGAATCTCTCAGTTACGAATTTTTTGGTTGTTTCGAGATCCCAATGCCCTAGCTCATCATGGAAAGTCCTCAAGATCTTCATTCTTTCTTTCAAAGGGGCCACTAGTCGGGGACCGGCTTTAGTGTGCCGGAAAGTTTCCCATTCCACAATGTAAAAGCCTTTTGATTCCTGCGTACCCAATTTCGGTGTTCAAGATCAACCTTTCTCATTTCTAGTCCATCGAGGAATTTGATCAGTCCGTGAATATTAGCTTCGTACTCGTTATCGTTCGGCAACTGCAACTCGGCGACTCCGACGATGTCCTCCGAAGCTTTTTCATTTGGAATCAGTGCGTCCCTCAAGCGGGATAGGTAATCGGCAGGCTGATTATTGCGTCCGGGTCTATACACAATTTCAAACCGATATTCTGCGAAAATGTCGAGCCATCGGGCCAAGCGGTGATGTACATCCTTCTTTTGGAATGCTGTTTTAAGTGCCTGGTGATCAGTTATCAAGACAAATTTCTCGAGTGATAAAAGGTATACGCGAAACTTTTTCAGCGCGAAGACGACAGCTAGCGCTTCTTTCTCGCAGACTGAGTATCTCTTTTCCGCGTCATTCAGAGTTCGGCTTGCGAATTGAACAGGGTGTAGTCTTCCGTTTTCATCTTTTTGGGACAAAACGGCACCCAAAGACCGTTCTGAGGCATCTGTCTCCACAACGAATGGTCTCTTGAAATCTGGGTACATGAGAACTGGGGGACACATAGCTTATCTTTAAGCTCCTGAAATGCAGTTTCCATTTCCTTGTTCCAGTAAAATTTTCCGTTCTTCGTAGTGCTGGCATGTAACGGTGCTGCAGTCTTGGCGAAATCTTTGATAAATCTTCTGTAATATGAGGCCAGTCCTAAGAAGCTTCGGACCTCCGTCTTTGAAGCGGGCCTTGGTGCCAACTTTTTTTTTTCGTTTTCTCTGGATCCACTCTAATTCCCTCTTGGTCGACGATATGACCGAGTAATTGGATAGAAGTTTTCGCAAAGAAGCATTTGCTCAACTTAATTTTCAAGCTATACTCCGATATCCTCTCCACAACTGTCTTGACGTGCGAGATGTGCTGATCCAATGTTTCTGAGAATATGACGACATCATCGATATAGACTCTTGCGAATGGAAGTCCTTTCAAAACCTCGTTCATCATTCTTTGGAATGTAGCTGGTGCATTCATGAGACCAAAAGGCATCACTTCGAACCTGAACGTACCGGCTTTGCTGGTAAAGGTTGTTTTTTCCTTACATTTTTCATCCAATGGAATCTGCCAATAGCCAGTGTAAAGGTCAATTGAGGTGAAATATCTCCCGTCCTTCAGGTCCTCGAGGATCTCCTCCATGTTCGGAATCGGAAATCGATCGGGTATCATTCTCTGGTTCAGTTGTCGGTAATCGACGCAAAAACGCAGCTTTCCATCCTTCTTTGGTGCGACCACAACTGGAAACGACCATGGGGATGAAACTGGTCGAATAATATCATTTTTCAGCATACTTGTAACATTTTCTGAGATAAATTGGTCATATTTTGGCGGTTGACGTCTAGGCTTGTGGTAAATCGGTTGAGTGTCGGTAAGTTCGAACGAGTGAGTAACCGGTACACTTGCTTGTCTTAAATCTGAAACGCTCCATGCAATTACTTCGGAAGATGTTAACATGTCGGATATTTTCAGTGAGGCGGGGGCGGGAAGGTGCTGCACTTTTCCTTGGATTTCTGCCATTTGGCGCCCTTTTTCTTCTTGATCCTCAACCTCAATATTTTGAAGGACCTCTTCCGTCGTGCTCACATCTTCATATATGGAATTCGACGTATTCTTATTTTCTTTGCAAAGGTAATCTTCTTTCATGCTCCGAATTCTGTCCTTTGATTCGATATCATCGCAAAAAGAAACACATTCGGGTTTCAAACTTATCCTAGAATCCCAGTCGTCATCTGTTTCAAACCCGGAATCATAATCGTCCCATGCCATGTTCATTACCCCCGAGGGTACCCTTTTCCACTTCCGAAAGTGTTAGTTGGTTCCGAATCTTCGCTGTCATAGCTAGAAGTGAAATCTTCACTGTCCGTTTCTTTTAAATCTTCAGGATGCGTGCTTTTGTCGAAATCCAGGGGCATCTTCACGGTTCTGCCGTCAATATTAACTGAAACCATTTGGTTGCCCAAGTCAATGCATGTTCCTAGTCTTTCCATTGTGGGGCAGCCAATGATTGCATCGAAAGGGAGATCCGGCATGACAAGAAAGTCTACATCAACTTTAGAGTCCCCAAAGAACACGGAAACCTTGTCAACAGTGCCCATGCATTTTGAGACGGTTCCATCCGCTACAGTTATTTTTCGAGTCGTTGGAGTAATTTCGAGACCTAGATCTGTCACCAAAGTTTCTGAAATGAGGTTTGGAACAGCACCCGAATCGAAGAGAGCTTGGGTTTTCATACCCAATACTTTGACTGGTACCAGCTTAAGACGTCTTGGTGCTGTCGAGGCCGATTGAAGAAACAGTTTCTTACCCTTAGCGGACTTATTAGACCTGATAATTTTTTTGAGTTCTTTTCTCGCATCCTCTGCGTCGCCCCTCAAAAGTTGACCAAACGTTATCCCAGTTGGGGCCGATGCAAGCTCAGCCACCAAATTGTACCTCTTCACATACTCTAGTACGTCCTTAGAGATACTCTTAACTTTCTTACTCTTTTTCGTCTTCTTGGCCGGAGTGACTCCCACTCCTGGAACAACTTGATCAGACCTCTTGGTTCGAGGAGGTACAGGTGCTGGGATATGCTCCAGCATTCCATACTCTAGCCTAGGTTTCTTCGATAAAATGTTCCCTTCCCCATCCCTTTTTGTCACATTGACTTGACTAATCTCTTCAGCGATGGATACGTTACCGGCATCCGTCAACCTTTGATCCCTTCTATTTTGTAAGATTTTCACCTCTGGTCCTGACTCACTCCTTGCTTCCGATAAATTTGCTCTTCTGTTGTCTTTAGACCAGCAGTTACTTTCATGATGCCCATATCGACCGCACTTTGCACAACGAGTGTTTCTATGTGGATTATCAGGACACCTGTTTGCAAAGTGTCCAGGCTTGTGACAGTAAGAACAGACTTCTGCGGCCTTAGGGGCCCCAGACTGGTTCTTCTTAATGGTAAGAGTAAGGCTTTCCAACTGCGAGGTTATCATGTCAAGTCGATTATCGAATCGGGTTTCCAACCTTTCTTCCAAGTTTTTGACATCGCTCCTGACAGATTCTAATGCCGCTGCACTAGTAGCCGGCCTTTGATAATTCTTTTCAGGATGTACGATAGACATCGATGTGCGGGTTTCCCTCGGTACCTCACTCAGTGACTGAAACGTCTCCGAATTTTTGACAAATTCTACTATGGTACCCTTCAGTTCATCAAAAGTGTGAGGGCCCTTGATGAGGAGGAAATCGGAGAGCCGCTTATCCCCCATAGCCGCCTTACGCAGCATTCCGTACTTGGCTTGGGCGTTGAACCCAGCCTTTTCATAAAGATCACACAAGTACACCAATGAGCTTAACAAATCGTCGAAGTTGAGCCGGGCCTCTATGGCGGTACGAATCATCTCATCTGGTTCTACCTCCTTAGCATACTCTTTCACAAGCCACTCACATACCTCACCGAAGTTACGCCCATTCCCGTTAAGAGACCACCCGTCGATAAACTTGGACTTATATTTGTGCTTTGCGTCACCATGAAGATAGGCGAAGATACTTGCGGCCTTCTCTTCATCGCCCTTCTCTCGCATCACAACGTTGACATATGTGTAAAGAAACTCCTCAACGTCTTCAGTCTTGCCCCTGTGAACGTTATACGAGCAGCATTGAGATCCATGATTACGAAAAGAAATCCCCCCGAAGTGTTCCTTACTACTGCTCAACTCGAATACCTCGGGTGCAACCCCCTCCACAAGAGTACCAAATGATAGGGGTAAATCGGCGGGGGAAGAGATCCTCAGAACCAATTACCCTGAGAAGGAGGTGTTGCGAGCGACAAAAGTGCTGCCGTGGTATTGTTGAACGAACAAAAGGGAGTGTATATAGAAGAGAGTTGAGAAAGCTACAAGCAAGTATAAAAGGGGCAGGGTCTACCACCGACGCTCTGCGACTAGCGTAAAAAGTTTTCTTGGGTCTGAAGTTGACTCTCAACTTCCTACTACTCGGGACTTGGCTTGAAGTTGTCTGCCAACTTGCTTCACCTCCACTAAAGGAAGCAGTTTACTCGGCTTATATAGACTTTTGGCTACCCCAAAAGTCTCCAACAAACATACTAATAACCATAA